>JAOEGT010014988.1:0-10762 GCA_025447795.1 Speoplatyrhinus poulsoni
TCTCAGGAGGGTGGCTGGCTTCTCCCTTAGAGATAGGGTGAGAAGCTCAGCTATCCGTGAGGAACTTGGAGTAGAGCTGCTACTCCTTCGTGTCGAAAGGAGCCAGTTGAGGTGGTACGGGCATCTAGTAAGGATGCCCCCTGGGTGCCTCCATTGGGAGATGTTCCAGACATGTCAAGCTGGGAGGAGGCCTCGGGGAAGACCTAGGACTAGGTGGAGAGATTATATCTCCACACTAGGATGGGAACACCTCGGGATCCCCCAGTCAGAGCTTGCTAATGTGGCTCGGGAAAGTGAAGTTTAGGGTCCACTGCTGGAGCTGCTGCCCCGGCGACCCGACTCTGGATAAGCGGATGAAGATGGATGGATGGATATCAGGCATTTTAAGATTTTTGAGTTAAATCAACAAAGTAAATACGTAAAAATAGTCACATTTTGTTAGTTTGTTATGTTGTTATGTTTGTTTAGCTATGCATGTACATTAATGTAATCCCTGTTTACCTGGAAGAGAAACCCGTCATTTACAATGCATTACCCACACATGTAAAGTTGTGGACACCAGAGCGTAGGCTACAGTTGTAGGGCATGCCGACATGGAGGGGCAAGGGAAGACGGGTCAGTTATGCCCTAGTCTCAGCCTCTTCCGTCTATTGGCACTTCGTCTGATGCAGAGACCCCTGTAAGCTTGACAGCGCTTCCTGAAATTCAGAAGTAGATTTTTATTGGATGTGATATTGTTACTCACGAGTCTGTATCTGTAATAGGCTCTATTACATGACCAAACCGGAAAACAGTACTAATTGCTTCCGCTTATCAGAGAAGGTGATAACTAAATTAGTTTAAACCAATCTGACAGCGTAATATTCGCGTCTGGGTAATCGGATAACATAACTTAATCGGTGCTAATTTTGAAAAATTATTATTACTGATAACCGATCAATGCTCGTTAACGTCAACCGACAATGTAATAGTTAAATTTAGAATGGACGAGTGTCTGTGTGGCCGTGCTGATAACAGTACAAAATGACATAAAATAAGCAAAACAGATATGCTACAAGCAATTACAAACATGTTCCTGTACAGTAACCGCTTCATCTGGCAGGCTATGTTGCTCCGGATTGTTTACATACAATTTTACATACAGTTTACATACTGTACAATGAACCAGCAGTGTTGTCTGCTATACTGGTACAGGTGTTGCGCCTAATTCTGTGTCCTGCCGAATTCAGTGACCCTTTCGAAAGTGCGGAAGCGTCACCTAAAATCATGTACAATCTATTAGTGTGTGTGAGTGTGTGATTTCTCATGTACTTTTTGTGTCTCGCTCCCGAAGTGTTTTAGTTCCGGAAAGGGTTAATAAAAGGTTAGCTAGCTGTCGATGGTGGTTTGCTCTGCAAAAAGCTTGTGACTTTAGCGATTTCTGAATAAAAAGTAAATAGTAATCTACTAGCTACACCAGCCTCGTCTTTTTAAGGTTAATTGATGTCTATATATTTCTCTATTATTTATAGATCTATCGAACTTTTTCATGCTTTTTCTGCTTTATTTAACATACTTCGTTTCGAAAGGGTCACTGAATTCAGCAGGACACAGAATTAGGCGTAACACCGGCACCCGGTATTTTTAGCTGTATGCTCAATACGGTAGGCTACCGTACTGTGGGCTAGCCGCTATATAGTAGCATAGTAGCCATGTTATCTTATACAGGTTATAGTCCTTAGCATGCTTAACACATGTTGTCTATTGCTTTTTAATTCAATATCAAAACATTGTTTTAAACCATTAACTTGAGACACAAGTTCACAATTCAATGGACATTGATAATTTTAGTTTTTGGTAATTCCTTAAATAAATAAATGCAGATTTTAACTTGTACAGCCCCTAACCGAAAGCGGTGCGTAGTTTTACAGAATGCGGAAATTGGTTGCGCATAAAGCCTATTCCGGTGCGACGGTAGTGCACTGCAGTAGCCTGCTTTATTTACTAATTTCAGTCAGATTGATGCTTTTATTTTTGCTGATGCTTTTATTTTTGCTGATTTTGCTAATTATTTTGAAAAAATAATTATAAGCTAATAATATTCTGTTTGAAATAATTACAGCATCATATTAACATGGCTATCACACATTACCAATATATTATTCAACCATCAAAGATAATGCTAATATCATAATAAATTGCTTAATTAATAAATGTATTGCATATTTGAATAGTCATATAAAACACAGTGTGGTGTTAGGATGAGGTCTTAAAACATCAATGTTTAACAAATTAGAAACATAATGATTCGCATCAGAAGGGGGGGCGGTACTTGAAGGTCTGTCCAGGCCCGAACAAAATACAGCAAAATACAAGGTGGAGTACTTGCTGAAGGGATACAATGTATAATTGGTGCAGAATATACTGTATGCCTACATGGTAGATGCATGTAACTTAGGTCTACTGTAAGATTTCAATAGACAATTCAATAGGCAGGCCTATAGTCTGCAATTGTAAATTAATACACTTTTAGTCAATTTCACTAAATATGCCCTCACATTTGTAATCTTACAGAGTGGCCTGCTGAAAAACTACTAGTACTTCTACACAGCCCTGTAAATGGGAACACAAACAAAGTGGCGAACACCGTTCAATATATGTTGTGTATATATGCGTAATAATGTTCTCTCTACTTTTTTTTTCTTTTTCTTCTCAATAGTGAAAAACAAAACTGAGAAAAGGTTTGTGGGTTTCGCGACAGGGCAAGCTTTACTATTCATGGAGAGATATTTGACAGGAGGTGCTGGTGTCATTGGCTGCTGACATTTAGACATTTGTGTGCCATCTGTGGATTCAAAACAAGCCCACGCACTCCTCTATCACCTAATCTCTCTCTCTCTCTCTCTGTCTCTGTGTGTGTGTGTGTGCGGCCTGTCTGCACCCATCCTACTACTCCCGTTCTCAAATATTCCCTTTTCCAGGAACAAGGTGACGGGTGATCCCAGACATGTGAAGCAAATCTCTCCAGGTGTAATTTACTCTTGACATTTTTAAGGTTGCTGCGGCAATATTTGCGGAGAGAAATTAAGCATTAAATGTCAAATGTAGACTTGCGTGGGCTGCATGAACCTTTTGTGCACACTTTAGTTTTTTTGCATTTTGAGCTTGTTTACTTGAAAGAATCTACCCCTTCACAGTCCAGGAGTCACTCCCTGTTTCACTGAAATATAATATTTACAGTAGAATTATCCATTATCTAGACATAATCGCTTCAGTGTGTTCTATGTCTTGTTAGACAAACCATGAAACATTATAACGTCTAGGTAAACAGTATGTGGGGAAACAAATCTATATATTGGAAATAGAAAAATTGAATAACGAAAAATATTTTTTTTATTATTATTAGGACCTTTGCTTTGTAGTGTATTGTGTATGCTATAGGTACTAGAATTGGCAATGTGTGTCTGGTTCAACTGAAATGTAAGTGCGCGTGATTGACATATAGCAAACAAACATTTGTCTGAGAGACATCTCCCACCTGTGGTTTTCTTCAGGGTGTCTTGGCTTACTGAATGTGGGAGGCCTGCAGATACTTCCAAGCTACTTTGAAATGACAGAACATCTGTGTGCGTGCGTGCGCTCGCACACACACACACACACACACACACACACACACACACACACTGCATGAACGGTATAAATACCCTTTTTGTTTGGCATACCTTATCAATAGTTATTGGTGACACGTTATTTAGCCTCTATAACAACAGATGCTAATAATCATAATGTCAGGTGACTGTTACCACTTGTAGTGCGTTTTCATAAATACTATTAGTTTAACTGTATTCAAGCTACAAAATGCATTCATAAATTATTTACTCTTTAGGCAGGTGTCAACAACTCTACCAGGGTAGATTTAATATCAGCTATTTTGTTTATTAGGAAAGATGCCTGTGTCCCCCAATGTATGTACATGACATGCTCCTTTGATGTTCTATCAGTGGTTCAGTGCAAATGCCCAGACGCTTTCCCCTTGGGCCAGACAACGTTTTCAGATGTGCCATGATTTCATTTCATAATCTATTTATATCACAATATTGCACAGTATTTAAAAATACATAATTTTTACTGGTTATTGGTGATTGGCTATGTGGCTAGTGCTCTGGTAGTAGTGTATGAAATACTTGTTTTTGGCGATCATGGGTCACACCCATTTGAGAACCACAAACACATAATTTCTTTAATGGGAATAAGCCAGCCTCAGACTAAATCAGTTATGATGGTGTGACAGTAAGCAGACCCTCATTTGGATCATTTCTGCTTTCTCATCTTTTAAGACACTTCAAAATGGAGGTGTTTTGAAACAGTCCTCCTGCTGACTTTGTCCTCCTCCACACTTTTTACCTTTCTTCTCTCGGTCTGTCTCTGTCTTACACGCACATACAGTATACACACACACACACACACACAGCTCTTAGAGAACCATAACACTGTAATTTGATTTAACTGCCATGTTGTTAAGTTCCATTTCTGTTTTTCTTTTTCTGTCATGCTGTCATTTTCTTATAATCTATCCTGCCATCTCTCATTCTGTATTTTTTTTCCAACATCAAACTAATTTAAATTCAAATAGTTTTTCATTTCCTGCATTAGTGTACACGAGAGACAAAGGAAAGAAGAGCTAAGCTAGCTCTCCCCGTGGCGCTCTCATCCACCCAGCTTGTTTTTTATGTCACACCGCGACACAATGCATCAAAGAAACTTCTCCTTGGCTTCTGACTAATTTTGATAGTAAAAGACGCAGAGTAAAGCTGAGCTGCCAGTTCTTATTTTTGTCAGCATTTGGTTGTGTTGTCATGTTTTCAAGCGCAGTCTGTAAATAGGTCAAATGACCCTCTGGCAGTGAGCACTGTTTACATCACACCAAGCCAATTTCAGTCCCTATTAACTGGATAAAAATTGTCCACCTTATTTTCAATTTGTGTTTTAATTTAATGTTTGTTTTGGGTGCTAGAAAATTGTAGTTGCTGGCAAATTTAAGTAGTTTGTTTTTTTGTGTCACAGGCCTGTGCAGTAATTGCAAAACTTAAATAACATGTATAATTTGCTCCTAATGTACAAACATTTTTTATATGTTATGTGCAGTGGTTTCATTTATTTGTTTCAGCAACAACCTTTTTTTCTATAAATAATTGTTAGTCATATTGAAACTCATATACTCTCACAATGAGAATAACAAATATTTTGTTTGTTGACCTATAAAGGTGACATCAATTTCAGATTGGGGAGAGGGCACTGCAGTATTTTAAACAAAATCTACAATTGTTGAAGAAATAAAAATTCCTATTAGAAATATTTTAATTGTAATTTAATATTTCTAAATTAAATTAATTCTGTCTGACAATGTAATTAAAAAATGATTGAAAAGTGTAGGCAATTTGATTGTGTATGATTTAAAAACGTATAACAAAAAATACACTGCTTGATATTTCCACTTGTAATATAGCAATCAATTTCTAGAATAGTCAAGTTAATTAGTAATTAACAGATACAAATGCTCAATGGTATAATAATAATAAAAAATTTATGTAACCTGTTTTTACATATACAAATCAATTGTTACAATGATTTGTGTCACACTTGTTTTCTTCGTATAAATAAATTCATGTCATAATGAAACTATGATGCTTTGGGGTGATAATATTACCAGACGAACTGGGGGAATTTGCCTTGTGAAATGTTCTGTTTCTCACAACCCACTCACTTTCCATCATTTAACCTTTTCAGCAACAACAAATGCTCATAAAAAATAGAGAAAACAGTTGATTGAACGTAGTGAAAATTACCCCTGTCAATGTCCCATTTATTTGTCAACACATGTTGTTATTTATAACTAGCAGAAAGAAAGGAACATCTAATGCAATGCAATCATCATATCTATTAGTGATAATACTGTTTCAAAACAGCTACATTTTGCTGTAGACTAAAGAGAGTAAGTATTTTGCCACAGTTGTGTTCAATATCTCTTAATATGCAACTGAACTGACTCAATTGTCAATTATAAATTTGTGCTTAACTTATAAAATAGTCATTTGAGTTTGTTTTGAGTAATTTAACTTGTGCTATAGTATACATTTACTTATTGTAATTGTACTTTATGTACAAATTAATTAAATGATAGGTAATTAAGATTTTTTGTGGCACAATTTTGGTGGCTGCTACAGTATTACACTTGTAAAATGCTTGAGCATTCAGTGATAATATGTCACATGTTGAGTCATCATCAACCTGTTCGTCACAAAATACTGTGTGGTAGAACCCTTTGTTAATTATTTAAGTAAGTTATTCTGAGAATAGTAGTTTCTAATTGAGTGTAAACTGCACTCCCACTGTGTATCTCAGGAGAGGGTTTCAGTTGTGATCTTTTAGTTCAGTCTACGTTGATTTAAACAACAGTAATAATAAAGTCTTGTTTTTGATATTTTAACTTGTGTTAAATGACACATGGTTTTAGGACACGGTTTTACAATTCAGCATGAACATATTTACAGTAGTGTTGGCATACACATTCAGACAGTCAATAATTAAATGCCACCCACAGCTCTCAGCCTGAAGTGACTGTTTGACTGTCTGCATAAGGATACAGTATATCAGTTGTTGCTGTATGGAACTATATGCCTATGTGTGTTTTACGTCTAAGTGTGTGTGTGTATGCATCTGCATTTTTGCATGTCTAAGTGTACACACGTGTTTGAGTTGTATATTTGGGTCATGTGATTATATTTATCTGTGCGAGTGTACATATATGTACAGTACCATTGTTGACGTGTACGTACATGTTTGTGTGCGTGTGTCTGTGTATATGCGTTATAATGTTGCATACACATGATGTACATGTTTCCTTTGTGCTTTTACGGGGACACACTGTACCTACCCTTGGTTGTCTTTGTATACTACCTGACCTTTTCTCATTCAAATGACAGATTGCTTATCTATGTGCGATGCACATGGCAAACTGTATCTTTATGCTGAGGGTTGAAAGAAGTGGCAATATAATGCATACAGTATTTTGTGTAGAACATGGATCATATATAAAAGGGGAATACAGGCACCATCACCATTTCAAACACGAGTCTACATTACATGTGCTTTTGGAGAAACAGCTTGACTATTATTATTATTATTTATTATTATTATAAGGAGGCATTTATTTTGACATATGGTTATGATTAAAGCAGACATATTTACTATGTTACATGTTGTTTTGCATGTTGGCACACAAGCCTAACCTGCTTGTCTTAAAGTGGGTTCATAGTTGGTCAGAAACAGGTCTAGTTTTCTTAATTTTCTTCAGGTTACTAATTTACATTAGCTAATGTGATTCAGACTTTTTGAAATCAGAGACATTTTCTGTGCTGTGATAACCAGAAATTCAGACGTGTTCTTGAAATCGATAATATTGACAGGTGTTTCAGTGTGAATCTAAGATATGTCAAAATGAATACAGCCAATGATAATATGAGTCTGCTTTGTCATAATGTGAGAATGTATGAGTAAGACAGAAATCTATAATGGACACATTCTACTTGTTTTGTCTCAGTTGTAATGGGGTTTTTTATATATAGATTGAAATGTTGCATGTCATTTTGCAGATTAGATATTATACCTTTTTATTACTTAAGCCTGTTGTCATGTTAGGATTATCACATTCAATGTAACTGATATATAGATGCTGTATAATTGTACAAAATGAAATGAGACACGTAGTAGGTCTTTATTTATACATTAGTAGGATAAATCGTCAACTCCATTAAATGTAAAACAGGCATGATGTTAATCTTCATAGTATCTGTATGTAAATTACATGAATGTACATGGCGTGCCGTGCCAACTATGTGTAAACACAATGAAAACACGCTATCTAAATAGAACTGAGGGTATGTAAATACTCATTGGAAGGACTCAGTAACCTAGCCAGATGGCACGTTTTGCCAACTTGCTTGGAATGTCTTTTACTTGCATGCATGTGAACCCAGCAAATATGGTATATGCAAGTACATGCAGCACGTGTATGCTATGCATGCACATACTGTACTCAAGCTCGTGCCATAAGTAAATGGGGATCATTCACTTACAGTAGGTGCCGCCCTTTGTACGGACTCTGTAGGATAAAACCAACCTGCTATCTAAACTAAATGTATAGTGTTATTAAAATGTACTTCAGTATTAATAATGGTTAATGGACCCAGAAGCTTACAAAATACAGTACATCAGATGATACCAAGTCAGTCTAACTCTTGTTCATACTGTACAGATTGCATACAGTAGTATAATAGACTTAATTTACTAATTGGAAAGAGGTGAAGAAAACAGGTTTATGAAGTAGAATTACTTTATTATTTAGCATTTGCGCTAAACACATTTAAATTGGACTAAAAGGTATAGTGGCATTTAATTGGTAGAGAAATGTATGGTTAGTGCTTCTACTTCTAAGTTTTTTTTTTTCCACCCATATCTCATGGATTGTGTCTATTTTTTTGTGTCTATTTTGATCACACTGTGTTTATAGCAAACAATATATTCTTCACTAAGCATATATTTGTATCATGGCTTACAGCACTGGGAGTTCACCTTCAGTAAATATTTTCTTCATCCCAGTGAACAGATAACAGTTTTTACAATCAGTCTTTTATAATTTCGTATGTGATGGATACAGTAGTAGCTACAGTATTTAGAAACACAAATATTTTAATCAAAGATGTTAATTTATTTCCCTGTGCCCAACCAAAAAATATTCTCTGCAACATATACAGTACATTTATTTTGTAACCATAAAGCATAAATATCAGCTGGAGTGTACTCTGTCCTTTTAGGTCTTCTCACAGAGGCGCTCTGATATTGAACCTCTCACTTCCTTTTTGACGCTGTTTTGTTTACCAGCTGTGCTATTTTTATAGGAGGCCTCTACTTGTCTGTTTCAATGGAGCCGTACATGTGGGCACGTTTGGACAGTCCAAGCTGTTGGTGCTTTCCATTTCAAACCCATGCCATGCCTGAAATGACATGTGTTGTAAGGATATGTGGTACTGTTCAATTGTTCAGAATAGTATAGCAAGCACTTCCAATCCATAATAATAAAACCTACGGCAAAACAAGTTCAATGGCGTTTAGTAATACATGTAGTACAAGGTCATTTTTAGGACATATAGCTTTTACTGTAGAACCTACCGTTTTGACTTTGCATTAATTTATTGTTTGTACTCTTCAATGGTGAACTCTGTTTATGTTCATTCATAGTAAAGTTGATTTATATAGCCTTTAAATACATTACAGCCTCAAAGGGCTCCATAGGCCATTTGATTCATAGAAAGTAACATTAGCTTTGTCCACTTTCATTTATAGTCATTGGGGTTATCAATATTAAACTACCGATTTGGGGAATTACAATGACATCCATGGATCAGCCGTTAAGTGATTTTGCAGACCAAATTTTACATGTAAATGGAATAATGCTACTATAGTGTGACGTGTGCAATGGATTTTCTATATGTTTGTTAGCTATAGGTTAGCTATAAGCTTAGGTACAGCTTAGCTATAAGCAATTTTATTCTCCTTGGCACGTCACAGACCTCATCACATTTACTGTATAAGGATAGCATTGGCTCAGCTCAAGAACCCTTATTTAGTTGACCTTTAGGAAATTGGAGCTACAATGGAAAACTGCTATCAACTATGGGTGTACTGAGAGGTTTGTTTAAAATTATAGAAATGAAAGTGACTTGTTTAGCACAGCAGTCTTGAATAAACCATACTGTGTATACCCAAAGGAATAATAGGAAAAACCCTAAATGTTTGTTGTGGAATATCCCTGTGTTCCCCATACCGTAGGTGAAATGAAATATCAAAGGCCAAGGCACATTTGTTGTATTAGATTCCTTATTCGTTTTGGAATGTCGTTTTTACTCACAACTGTTGTACTACTTCCTAATTTTAAGAGTGAATCATAGTACATCGACAGAGGTTGTTGAGCATAGTATCATTCTGTTGTCATTTAGTGTTGTTATACTGTACATTAGTCTGGTGTCCGTCTAATTCAAGAATTGCCAACATAAAGGTCTTGTATTTGAAACAGAGTCACACAGTTTTAGGAAGCTCTGTGATAGAAAGGGGCAATTCTCAATCAAATAAAAGAATGATGTTTTTTATATATATATATATATATATTAGTGTAGCAGTGATGTAGCTTCTGCTGACAACTTTAACCTGGCTCTTTATTTTGTAAAGTCAGTCATCATGGCCAAGGGGAAAACACTGTTCCTTCAGCAAGATCCCTCCCCCGTACCTTCTTCTAAATACTTTGACTTCCTGTGACTTCCTGTAAGTCACATTAGATGAAACCACATCCACCACATGAAGTGTAGGTCTTCTTGGCATATTTAGACCATACTGCAGGGCAGCCAGGTGTAGTAATTAGAGCACCTTTATTTTGTATGATCTAATCAGGAAGACAAGTTTCAAATGTGGACACGCATGTTTGGGGTGAAATGCTCTTCAAAGATTTTCCAAAACTTTAAAGGCTAATCAACCACATAATATGTGTGTGTGTGTGTGTGTGTATATATATATATATATATGTATGTATGTATGTGTATGTATGTATGTATATATATATATGTGTGTGTATGTATGTATGTATGTATATATATATATATGTATGTATGTATGTATGTATATATATATATATGTGTATGTATGTATGTATGTATGTATATATATGTGTATA
>JAOEGT010015010.1:0-10760 GCA_025447795.1 Speoplatyrhinus poulsoni
GGTGATGCAATGCCCAGTAGTGCGTAAGTGTGTTTCTGTATACTATTTCTCCAGCCGTGGTCACGTGGTGTCATAAAAGATAGTATTATGAGAGGTATCTATTGAAGTCGGACTAAGTAGGAAATCATTGAAGGCCTAGGTGTGAAATGCACGGCCCGCCACTGCATCCTATAATGTATAGTAGACTGATAATTTGAGAATTCAGAATTATAGAACACAACATAACCATTACTGACACTGAAACATAAGTATTTTCATTACAAATGTCTTTACAATGGCATTCAACACACACATGATCAAATATAAGCCTAGTTAAAACAAGAATTAACTGTGGATGAGAAGGCAGCTTACATATACTGTATATCCTAAATTCTTAGTATGCACTTTTAGCTACCCTATACATACTACTTCAGCCAATAGCACTCCTTCTCATATTAGCTACTATTGTGGTGCTCTTGGGCAAGGCACATAGAACATGCTAACCTGTCAACAGTGAAGAATGGCGGGGGCACTCCCAGGTGTGTATAGGTAACTGTGTGAATGCAAAGCAGGGGAATTCTTTAAAAGAGCAAGCATGCTCAGCAAATCATGCCAGGATATCTAAGAAATTATAAATAGATGCTACAGAGGAAGCTAATGTAGCAAAACTCTCTGTCATCTATCTTGCATAAGTGCTGCTGCAGCCACTTTAAACAACTACTGTACCAGTTCAGAATAAATAATATTAAAGAAACAAGTGCAATATCTCAACAGGGATCAATGTTATGATGGGACCTCTACATATAGGATATTAAATTATACTTGTGTATTATACATGTGTATGTAAGATAAGCATGATATGCCTAATGGCTACAACAATGACTTCAGGGTGTCTGGCCTGTAAGTAGTATGTCTACTGTACTGTAAGTAATCCAGCGATACTTACAACTAAAGGACTCACAACTCACTGCTTCACTGCATCCCTGGTGCTGCCTATTGGAATACACATGACTTTCAGATGACTTTCACCAGATAGCTCCTTCTGATGAACCACAAAAGTATAATGTACATGTTACAATAATCCCCTTAGGTGGGGACATTCAGCACCACAAACATAAAGCAAACTCAAACCAGAAAGGATCCTTCCATATAAAATGCATACATCCATTTATGGAGAGACCCATTTTAAAAAAGCAGATGCAAAATTACTTCTACTATAGCTCTACCATAAAACAAAATGGTAATGTCCTTCACTTTAGCTATAGCAATTGCATTCAAACTAAAGACACTTTTCCCCAACTTTGTAAAATGTCATACGATGGCAATGAATAAAACTTTTTAAGTTGCTCCGTAGTTACTCCAGTGGGTGTTTTTGTAGGTTAAGTGGCACATAATGCTGTCAGTACTGGGCTAGAGACATAAGAGCCTATTCTGTGCCCTAAATCTCCGTACCCCAAATGGCCTCTCAATCGATTTGATCACGCACACATTAGAAAGTCACTTCTGGTGGGAGCGGCGGTGCAGTTTGTCATACGCATTACCCTAGATTCAGATTAGTCTAATAGCCTTTTTGCTCCCTGCCTTCCAATTCTTCTTTCTCCTCTAATTACCCATCCTGCCCCTCTCTGTCTCTCCTTCTCGCTTTCCCCTCTCTATAGGCCTGGTCTGTCACTCTGTCGCTTTGTCTCATACACACTTCCTCTTCCTCTGCCCTGTCTTCTGCTCTCCTGCTCTCTTGCACTTTCATTGTATTTTACAGACTCTCTCTCTCTCGCTTTCCATCATTGCGTTATAGAGATGGATGGAGGGGATATCAGGGACTCTGTGTGGAGGGCTATGCTGATTGGTTGAATCAAGGCAGGTCATTTACTCACCAGCCAACCCATCCATCCATAACTACACACACACACACACACACACACACCTGCGCACACATTCCGTACACAGCTACTGCCAAATTACCTCAGTCTCCCTCAATATGTTATTTGACTTATGGGAAGTCTGGGCTGAATTTTCATATTCAATGTCGCTAAGAGGGATCTTTTCTATTAGGAAGTTTCTCACACACACACACACACGCACACTGGAAGCACAAACTCATAAAGGCAGACAACAAACACACAACCTAAACAAACACAAACAGGCAAGCACTGTTTAAGACATATTGTACACTGGCAGACACGTAGCCAATACCCAAAGCTCCAGACACCTCATTACTGGTGTGCTATGATTTCAACACTGGGGTGTTGTGAATAAATGTAGCGCCCGCCCACCCCACCCCCTTCCCAACCTATCCCCACCCCCTTCCCAACCTATCCCCACAAAGTTTCCCTGTTTGTCGACTTCATTCCCTGTGGGGCGACTATTAATGACATCACACTCTGGGTTCGTACCTCGGGGAACGATTGGTGTCAATCTCCTAGTAACTGAATAATGGTGCCGTCTCATTGGTCTAGCTGCCTGCAGGTCGAATTACCGCGCAGCGAGAAGCCATTTTGTACCCAGGCAGCATCTGCGCCGGGCTAGAAAACCCCAAACAGGTTATTTTACGCCCAACATGATGGCATGATTATGACTAAGGCTTTATAGCTCCAGCAGGCTAGGAAGTGACTGCAGGAGAGAGATAGAGAGAGGCCGTGTTGGGGAAGGAAGGACATGAAGGACAGACTTAATAGTCTCTTAGTAAAGGTGCAGAACAAACAGTGCCTCGGGGAAAGGTGTATGCACTTTCCTGCTCCGTCTCATCTCCATTGTTGACAGATGTGCGTGCCAGATCACAATACAGCGTGTAAATGCTAATGGAGGAGGCACGGCTGAATCAGAGGAGAAAATGCGATTACAGCTGCAATCATAACTCAGATTAGCCTTCCTGTGTTCGCCTCTCCTCTGTGTTCAACACGGGAATCAATCTCCATCACATTCTCCGCTCCCAACTCACACGGCCCCACGTGGAGCACAAATATTATTCTCTGCGGCAGAGCGCGCAACATTGTACTGAGCGAGGACGACGGCTCTTTAATAAATAACGGCGGCTATTATGATCATAAATAGTGAAGGGGCTTGAGGCTGTTTGTAAGGGGGAAGGATGATACACGAATCCATTCAGCACATTTCTGCTGTGGGCTTGTATCTGCGCGTCAAAGGGTTCCTGACAATAGAGGAGCCGATGCAGCGCGTGGCGATGACAGCCATCACTGGTGGTAGTGGTGCACTCAGCATTACTGCCTGACTAGAGACCTGACTAACCATTCTGGAACAGCACATTCAGCCTCTCTCCCCGCCTCTATCTCCTTATTAATGATGACGGTGGGATATTCCTCGGCGCAACAGAAGCTCATTAAAGCATAGGTCAAGACATGACGGGATAGGCCGGGACTGCATTTGTGTGCTTTCGAAAAGCACGCACAACGTTCGCATGCTCTAGCCTGCGCTTGAGTCGTCCTGTAGGTCGGTCCCTTCTGGACCCCAGTTTGATTAAACTAAGTGACTTAATATGGTGTAGCATAAACTCCTGCATGGCTAATGCATTAAGCTTAAAGCACCAGGCTGGCTTTAGAATTGGATCACTGTGTGTGTGCGTGTGTGTGCGTGGGTGCGCACTTGCACGCACAGTAACTCAGTGCTCCAGGAGAAAAGAGCTGATGTACTCTGCTTCTTGATCATTCAAATTAATTTGGAGTCGGGCTGAGAAACAGTATTCCATCAAATGGTTTGTAAATCACACTCACTCAAACGCACGTACATGGAACAGACACACACACACACACACACTCATAGGCAACATATGCACACATCAACGCATATATACATTCAGTGACATGCATATTCATAGGCACACACACACACGTTACACTTGGTTGAAGCCAATGTACAAAATTAGTGAATAAAATTTTCACTTAGCATTCATTCTCATTCCAAATGATTCCCATAAAGTCACAGCCTAACAGAATATGTGGCCCGTCAAGGCGTTTACGGTTGTCTCCTTGATCGCTCAGGACCACAATGGTCTTTTTATGACCCCATAACCCCCCTCTGCTTGAGAGCTAACAAGGTCCTTATGTTTAATCGACTCAACTTACTTTATCTCACGGGAACCTAAAGGAGCTGCCAAACTGTCCCAGCAGAAACCAACCCTTTGTCTCACTTAAACTCAAAGCCCTGCAGGACTTGAAACGTTTCACTGTTCCAAAGTCAGTTGATTATCAGTGGAACAACTTTGACATTTTGTCTCAAAGGTATTTGTGTGACTCGATTTGTGTGAATTCCCCTTGTGGTCAAAAACATAATTACAAGCACAGATTAAGTGCTTGCGCAAAACATAAACAGCATGCATTTTTAATTGCGCGCTTGGAAAAAAAACATAAAAACGAAATGTGTATTCATGCAGTGCTGAAGGATAATGTGATCAAGTTGAGTGTCCTCTTCCATCCCTTCCCTTGACGCTTACGATGCCTGTGTAGCGGGAAGGGAGAACAAACGCATGACTTCCTCTCCCAATGTGGCTTAGAGCCTCTGTGAGCCACCTGGTTTGCCTTCCATGGCAGTGACGATGAGTCGCAAAGTGGATCAGGTGTGCCTCGTCACCAGGTGTCCCGTTCCAGGCCCTTCCTCTGGCCAGGGGTGTCTGTGATCCTGGTGGGTCAGGAGAGACAACCCAGGCTCCACCATCACAACACATACTGCCCTATACTGTATAATAAAGTGATATGCTGTAACCCAGAGGTCTTCAACAATGGGTACGGGACCCCTAGAGGTTCCTCAGAGGTACTGCAGGGGGTCCTGCAAATTATTTGATACCAAACAAATTTTTTTCCAAAATTGAAAATGTCAGAAAAAATACCTATCTATCATTATTGTAACATAAATGCAACCTGTGTTTGTTTTAGTTAGTGGCTGACTTTTATATATAGCACTGTAGGCCACAATACACTGTAGTGCATCCGGAAAGTATTCACAGCGCTTCACTTTTTCCACATTTTGTTACGTTACAGCCTTATTCCGAAATGGAATATACTCAAGTCTTTTTGAGTATACAAGCTTGGCACACCTACTTTGGACAGTTCCTCCCATTCTTCTTTGCAGGACCTGTCAAGCTCCATCAGGTTGGATGGGGAGCATCATTTTCAGATCTCTCCAGAGATGTTCAATCGGGTTCAAGTCTGGGCTCTGGCTGGGCCACTCAAAGACATTTACAGAGTTGTCCTGAACCCACTGAATTTGTGTTTTTGGCTGTGTGCTTAGGGTCGTTGTCCTGTTGAAAGATGAACCTTCTCCCCAGTTATTTGGTCTTGAGGTTTTGATTAAGGATGTCTCTGTACATTTCTGCATTCATCTTTCCCTCGATCCTGACTAGTCTCCCAGTTCTTGCCGCTGAAAAACATTGCCACAGCATGATGCTGCCACCAACATGCGTCACTGTAGGGATGGTAAATGGTAAATGGACTGCATTTATATAGCACTTTTATAACCTTCCGGCCACTCAAAGTGCTGTACAGTATTGCCTCACACACACCCATTCACACACACATTCATACACTGATGGCGATTGCTGCCATGCAAGGTGCGACCAACCACCGAGAGCAGTTAGGGGTTAAGCATCTTGCTCAAGGATGCTTACAGGTAGGTCAACACCAGAGTTCAACCCCAACACCCAGACCACTAGACCATCCTGCCTCCTGCCTCCTGATGGTATTGACCAGGTGATCAGCGGTGCCTGGTTTCCTCCAGACATGCCAGGCTTGGCATTCAGGCCAAAGAGTTCAATCTTTGTTTCATCAGACCATATAATTTTCTTTCTCATTGACTCATTGATTGAGTCCTTCAGGTGCCGTTTGGCAAACTCCAGGCAGGCTATCATGTGTATTTTACTAAGGAGTGGCTTCTGTCTGGCCACTCTACCATACAGGCCTGATTGGTAGAGTGCTGCAGAAATGGTTGTCCTTCTGGAAGGTTCTCCTCTCTCCACAGAGCAATCCTGGAGCTCTGTCAGAGTGACCATGGAGTTCTTGGTCACATCTCTGACTAAAGCCCTTCTCCTCCCGCTCAGTTTGGCCAGGGGCCAGCTCTAGGAAGAGCCTGGTGGTTCCAAACTTCTTCCATTGACGGATGATGGAGGCCACTGTACTCTTTGGGACCTTCAATGCTGCAGAAATATTTCTGTGCCTCGATACAATCCTGTCTCGGAGGTCTACAGAAAATTCCTTGGACTCCATGGCTTGGTTTGTGCTCTGACATTCACTGTCAACTGTGGCACCTTATATAGAAGGTGTGTGCGAAATCTTGTCCAATCAACTGAATTTGCTACAGGTGGACTTCAATCAAGTAGAAAAATGGAAAAGGCTGTGAATACTTATGTAAATGTGATTTTTATATAAATTAACAAACATTTCAAAATTTTTTCACTTTGTTATTATAGGGTATTGTGTGTAGAATTTTGAGGGAAAACAATATTTTAATCCATTTTGGAATAAGGCTGTAACATAACAAAATGTGGAAAAAGTGAAGCGCTGTGAATACTTTTCAGATACATTGTATTTTATACGAGTGTGATGTTGTTGTTTACTAGCTAACTACCCAAAAAACTACCATAGAAATACACAACATTGTATTACAAATTATTGTAAACAGCAGATGTGACAGTTATGTAATGTATTTTAAAGTACGTAATATGTCTATATGTAGAATATACAACAATATCATATAACAATACAGTGTTGTCATATTTTAATTGAAAATAAATGTGTTAAAATTATGACAAAGAATGATATATTAATGAACACCAGGCAGCATTTAGAATACATGAATATTTTGTTTCACATATTTCCACCTAATCACTGCCTGAGTGGAAGAGCACATACAGTAGAGGTGGGTTTGTATAATGTAATACAATGATGTGCCAATCAAAAGCATACCTATCATGTCCGTGGTTATTAACCAGGACAATAGTGCTGCGTTCAAACCACAGCCGCTCATGTGGTAGGAAGCAATAGCCCATATCTTCGTAGGTATTGCTTGGTTTCTCTGAGACAACATGGCTGTTATGCTTAGATAACCATAGTCATTAACTGGGCTAAGTACATAGACCACTGCTTCACAGCTGCATTACTGTAAGTGTCTGGTTGTATATGCATAATGTACGTGCATGTGTGTGTGTATGTGTGTGTGTGTGTGTGTGTGTGTGTGTGTGTGTGTGTGTGTGAAGCATACATTATGTGAGAATGTTGGATTGTGTCTACACTTTTGTGTGTATTCACAATTTGGTGTGTGTGTGTGTGTGTGTGTGTGTGTGTGTTGCGCGAGTGTGTGTGTGTAGCTTACAATATGTGAGAATGTTTGTGTCTACACCTTTGTGTGTTTTCACAATTTGCTACTGTATGTGTGTGTGTGTGTGTGTGTGTGTGTGTGTGTGTGTGTGTGTGCCTGGCTCTTTCTCACTGTGGTGGCAGCAGTAGCCACCATGCTGAAAGGAGACTAAAGGCACCAGCATAACAGATAGTGCCAGGAGACATAAGGAAATTAAAGGAGAATTAAACAATGTTATTTGCATACAATTACACAACAGCCCTGCCAAAGCTGCTTGCTTAGCCACCGGCCGGTCAACAGAGAAAAACTGCCGTACTGTGGTTCATTAGATATGCAAACAGCAGTGTCTGGCCTTATTCAATCACTTTTATTTTCCTTGGACTGTGAGAAAACATTTTGAATACATTAAACACACGCTAAAGTGTTTTTATTCATTATGTATAGGCTGATGCATATTCCTTTAATGTTATTTGTTCCTGCTGTATTCTCGTTGCAGAAAAACTGTTCCACGCCACAGACGGAATCTAATCGTTTCGATTGCATTTAGATTGCTTGACGCGCACGCTTGCGCGCACGCGGCTACACATCTGCGGCGACATTTGGCTCTGACATTCAGGGTTTACAGTGAGCTGGCTTCTCCTCTCAGGTGGTCGTGTTTCAAAAATTAAAAACTTCACATCACTGAGAACATTTTCCAGCCCATCTCTGGCTGGCTGTCTCAAACACTCGCACACACGGGCGCGCTGCACGCACGCACGCACACAGACACACACACACCGCAATCACCATCTCTTTGTCTCATTCTTCTGCCTGAGCAAATTCTCATATATTTTCTACCTATTTCCCTTTTACACCTTCCTTTTACGAGCATACACCAACACCTCTCTTTCTCTCTCTCTCTCTCTCTCTCTCTCTCTCTCTCTCTCTCTCTCTGAAAGGAACTCTCTCTTCCTCCATTTTTCTTCTATTCATCTCCCCCACCCGATCCTTCACCTTCCTCTGAAATGGAGGAAGATCATCAGGTGACATTGGCCGGTGAAATATTAATGTGTTCAGTGAAGTGGTGGTATAGGTTGGCGTAATGCTCCGACCCTCATCTCAGTTTTCCGAACAGGGCCTAAGCAGGGGAGCACAAGGGTCCAAATAGCTCGATCTTACAGCAGAAGCTCGGAGCAGCTGGCCTTTGCTTCTCTGACCAATGCTTTGCTCAATGTATATGTTTCATGGCTGCAGTGTGATGTCCAGCCAGGGCTTGGGTGGGCTTTTGTAATGAGTAAAGCAATGGTGTGTTAGAAGGATTCCTTGCCCGAAGCTGTAGAGGAGAGCACCCCACGGGAACTGCCTTGTTCGGAGACGCTTCAGCACGCATCTTAGCCTCTCTTGGTCCTCGCTATTCCCACTCCACACTTTTAACACTCAATCTGCACACAAAGCTATTTTTTTTTGTTTGTGTTTTGCAGTTCTGTCTGTCTTTTCTCATGCAGGGGAATCTTCTTCTTTCTTCTTTGTGCGGTTTGGGGGCCGCAGCATTTATACTGTGCGCATTCTGAGTTCAGCTTTTTTTCTTAGGAAGCCTAAATAAGGAATGAGCTTAGTCTTTCTCTCACTCACTCTGTACGATCATGTCTGCTTATAGTGCTTACCACACATCCCTCTGGGTTTATGTTAGAGAGCATGCATGCTTGTGTGTGTGTGTGTGTGTGTGTGTTTGTGTGTTTGTGTGTCTGCTTTTTGTGTCTTTGAAACCTTGCAACAGATTTCGTGTGTTATACACTTTTATACTGTATCACTCGGTGTGTCTGCATTGTGTGTGTGTGTGTGTGTGTGTGTGTGTGTGTGTGTGTGTGTGTGTGTGCGTGCGAATATCTACTGAATGTGTTGTAGTCAGGATACATTGCCTTCATCAAACTACAATACATAAGGCACAATATAAGTGTGGAATTTGAATACTGGCATGCAACATTGCATAAATGCATATTATATAGACATTGATAAACTCGATCTTCAGATTTGTATCACATTTGTTTGCTTTGTGCCTTAATGTAATCGAGAGTGAGAGCAAATTAGCATTTTCTTTTTTTCACCATGGCATTCAACTCACATTTGTTCAAATACATTTTATACATTTGTTATATAACATCTTTCCACGTTGTTTCTGCTTCAACCTGCTTCTTTAGGGGTTGTGAACAGTCACTTGGTGTTGAACTGATCCAGTTGACAAGTATGCTGGCTGAAGCATATGTGCCTGTTTGCACTTGTGTCTTTGGATAGCATATGTGTGTGTATGTGTATGTGTGCGCGTGCGCGCATGTGTGTGTGTGTGTGTGTGTGTGTGTGTGTGTGTGCGTGTGCGTGTGTGTGTGTGTGTGAGAGAGTGTGTAGTTCATTTAAAACAGAGCATCAAGCAGATGTCTGTGTTTGTTTACAAGAAGCAGAGGCTCAGTTCAAGGCGTCTTATTAGCACGTGTGTGGGTAGATGTGTATGGATTTTAGACCTGAATAATGCTGACATTTTCTTTAGCTGCACTTATCTAGTTTCCTTATAACCTATGCTTACCAGTGTAGTTTTTGCCTATGAAACAGAAATAGATAACAGTGTAAGCACACACAAAGACACACAGAGACACACATAAAAGTGAGAACACTTTGATACACACACATAAAGGCTGCCAAAAATGTATCTCTGGCAAAAAAACAAGCTACTGCTGGTTAACCAAAATAACCAAAAGAAAGAAGGAAAATAGAGCCAATAGTCAGAAAAACAGGCAAGAATGAGACTTGAGTATATGTACTACAGTATATGTTATGGGTGTCAACAGCAAATGTGGCATGCCTCTAGGATAAAGACAATACATCGCAAGTGCCTGGGTGGTTTTGGAAATACATCTGTTTGAATGAGTGAAAGCCCAAATGGACCATAAATACCTAACAGCAGTGTATCTTGACTGATGCACAGTCCAGGAGACTTCTCTGGTCTAATGTATATCTGCCTTCACCTCCCTGCAGTGGAGACATTGGGCCCTGGGTCTTTTGAGCTTAAAACCCAATGTTACAGGGATGATGGCATAGAATCACCTAAAAAGTTGTAGGACCTTTCATGGCTTACCGGCTATTAACCACATGATATATTGACTGCAGGTCAGTATTCTATGTCATTTTTAGAAATACACTTGTCTATTAACCGCAGTTTATTCAATGTTACTTCATCGAGTTAGAGGCATTTTTATGTAAATAAATAAATACAATTATATATATATTATATGTATATATATATATATATCCATCCATCCATCCATCCATCTTCATCCGCTTATCCAGAGTTGGGTCGCGGGGGCAGCAGCTTCAGCAGGGGACCCCCAAACCTCCCTTTCCCGAGCCACATTGGAAAGCTCTGACTGGGGAATCCCGAGACGTTCCCAGGCCAGTGTGGAGATATAATCTCTCCACCTAGTCCTGGGTCTTCCCCGAGGCCTCCTCCC
>JAOEGT010015021.1:0-10759 GCA_025447795.1 Speoplatyrhinus poulsoni
CTTACATTTGGGCAATGGTTGTTAGATTACATTGCTAGGCGAGAGGCTTGGCTATCCAGACGTGTATAATAATACTGCTAGACATTTATATTTAAAAAAAAATATTCTCTCGAATAGGGTAGTGGGGGGTGCGCCCCCTCGGGCGGGGGCAGTCGTTAACAACAGGTTTTAATCATGTTTGCTAATTATTATTGGCTTTTTTCCCCTATCTTTTAGAGCTCCATCGGTGGATACCTGTTTCCATATTGACAAATGTTTTCTCCAAGTTTTTCCTTGTTCCCATATTCTTGCCAAAGTATGAGGAATGCTGGCTTTTACTTCACAAACTTAAGAAAGAAATGCTAGGTGCTTCACATCGGTGTCCGCCATTATTCAGTGTTCTGTCAGATCTGCTGCTGAATACACTTGCAGACTCAGTAGTGCTCATTCGCTCTGATCCCCGTCTGTTAAAGTAGGCGGAACTTCCAAATGTGGTCCGTACTCAGAAAACGGCAATATCAACAATAGTGCAAGGTGGTCATGAAATGTGCTGAGGTCTGAGGATTACATTTAAGTAACCCTTTTAATGTAAAATATTTGTTTAAACATTGTAGAATGTGGAAATGTTAGGTAATGCAGTTTTAAATGCGATCTCAGTCTTACACGTTCAGTATAAGAATTCATGCGACTTTGACATCACACTAGATAGACATTTGATGTGTGAATCGCCCATGGAATTTGCTAACGTAATCATCAAGCTCCCTCTCATGGCCATTGTTGGTCGACATTTGTTACAATTCTATGTAGGAAAAGTTGTAGTCCTACTCGCAAGTGTGGTGTGCTAATGGAAGATGGAGGTAGTCACTGGACCGACAGTGAGCGAGGTGTTAAAACCATTGCACACAATACTACACGGTCATCGTCCTCCCCCATGTTAATTAGGCCTGATGAGTGTTTGGACACTGACTGCCACAGTGGAAACACAGGAACCATCAGTGAAAATAAAAACACAAATAGTCCAATATAAAAATTAAAAACATCAAAATGTTAGAACTATTAAGGCTAACCAAATAAAAATGATTTGAACGGTTTGTTAAAATATTGCAGTGCAATTAAAGGTGGTGGAAATATTTGATATAACATAACATTCAAACAAATACACATCTCTCTTTAGCGTTCCCTCAGAAGCTCTCAACTGGAACACACATAGCCTAGGCTTGAAGAGATTTGCATAGTCTGTACCACCATAGCACATGTCTGGACCACTTTGATGTCTGGTAATTGTGTGCATGTGTATGTAGGACCATCCTGAAGGACAGTGGATTCTTCCGATACCTTCACACGGCAGTCATTGTGAGTGGTGTCATGCTGGTGTTTGGAGGCAACACCCACAACGACACGTCCATGAGTCATGGAGCAAAGTGCTTCTCCTCTGACTTCATGGCCTATGACCTGGGTAGGGAGCACACACACTTCATCCTGGAAAGAGTTCTGCTGAACACGCATGTATGCACATCCACTGAAACTGAAAATTGCTTGTATTTCCTTAACATTCCTTACATTTCAAACTGCCAACTTTTTTGGTTATAAGTTCACTAGTTCAGCAGCCCTGCCCCCTTCATTTAGCATGGTGAAAAGTATCTTCACGTAATGGTGACGGCAATCCAACAGGCAAGCAAGCATCGTGTTGTCAGTTGCCGGCAAACACTGTTCTACATTCTAGCCTCCTTCAACATACAGTCAACAGCTGCTGGACGGGTCTTCAGCCTTAGACTGTGTGACTCTCTTCAACATTTCTTGCCAAAATTCACTAAAGTCAAATTCTAAGTCAAGCTGCTCTGCAGTGCTGAGAGTCGACGCTGATAGATTGTGGCACTTGTAGTTTGTGGCACTTGTAAATGAACTACATGAATTAAAGTTCAGCTGAAGGGTGATCATTTGTGCACTAGTAGTCATAGTTGACACTCTGCTATTACTATTAGCTTAATGAGACTCGCCAAAATGGCTGTTAATGACGGTGAATTGGTTGTAATATTTTCACAAGACCTAAGGGGCTTGAGTCATCAAAATGTTTAACTTTCAAGAATCGTTGCGGTAAGGTGCTTTTATTGTCACGTTGCAAAATGCATCTACTGCATTTATCCCATTCCTCAAGGGAGTGGGCAGCCGCTGTTCAGCACCCAGGAACCAACTCCAGGTTGAGACCAGTGTCACTGGTCAGACAACATGTTTTTAGATAATGGGGGAAACCCACACAGACACAGGGAGAACATGAAAACTTCACACAGAAAGGCCAGGACGACCGGGGTTTGAACCCGGGATCTTCTTGCAGTGGGGCCAAAGTGCTATCCACTGGGCCACTGTGTTGCCATCGATGTGTCAACACGGTGTGGTGTACTATGCCCAGCAGTGAACCATGCCACTACCCTGGCCCCCCCGGTGCCATGTTGACTCTGTAATTGGATGGAAGAATCCCCTGTTTCCTTCCTCCCTGCAGCCCCAAACAGCTGCAAGGACAGTGGCAATACGCTGGATCTGTAACTGACTGGTATTTACGGTTGAGATGGGCCACACTCCAAGGAGTAATTGTGCCTCAACAAGCTGAACTCATTTAGAGCGTTTAGTGATTTAAGGGCTTTCTGCTATCCTGACATTGGTAGATGCTTAATGACTAATTCCCATTCCACATCCTGCACTACCTGTCTCTAACCCCAGAGGGCACTGTGTACCCATGGATGTGTATTAAACGTGGCTCGAAGCATAAGGCAGCTGTGACGACTTCCAATGCACTGTTCAGGATGAAAGTGATGTACGGCATTTGCCCGCTTGTCTCTGCATCTTTGACTTTGAGGTTTTGCTCACATGCCTCATCTCTTCCTTCTGTCTGCTGCAGTGTCATCGCCAGCATTACAAACACGTTCCTTGCTATCCAAGCTGCTGCAGGTTTTCATTAATACAATAAGATAAATCACCTGATCTCTTAGATTTGTTTTCTCTGGAGGTGTGATTAGTGACCACATCTGGTGAGGTGTTGGGCTGTTACTTGGAATTTACTAAATTCTCATAGTCAGCAGTTCTTTACTTTTTTGACACTAAAAAAGAAAGGTCTGTGCTAATAAGCCACTTATCATAAGACACACACTTTATAAATAACCCTAAACACAGTTGACAACATGGAATAAATGCCCATTTCATTTAACATAATAAAACTTGATTATATTATCAAAGATAAAAATCATCACAAAAATAAAAATTTTCGTAAGTGACTGACATGTTTGGAAATTTGTACTAAGTTCTATTAGCATGCCTGCTGGCATTTCTGTTAGGATGTTCAAACGGACACATCTGTGAAGGTTTCACAGGGAGACTCTCAGCATCTTACCCAGTGGAACTGACAGAAACACTGCCTGCGCTGTATCTTTTCTTTCTGATTAGGGGATTCACATGTGAGAATATATCATCTTGACTGGTCTCTTTCTCTGTCTGTGTGTCTTCCAGCATGTGATGAGTGGACAGCCCTGCCCAGACCAGACCTGTACCATGATGTCAACCGCTTTGGACACACTGCAGTCTTTAGAGACGGGTAATATTAGAATGATCATTATGTAGTCCATCACTTAAAGCAAAGTCCTTTACCAATTAGGGATGTACACAACTAGTCGGTTAAACGCGGCTACCATCGCTAGTTAGCACCATAAATACATTTGCAACAAATTTGCAAATTACATTTGCAGCGCTGCGTTGTGCAGTTAGGACGCGCACTGTGGAACCCCGACGTCAGACTTCCGTGTGTTGAACCGAACACAAGCAGATGCAAGTTAGCTAGTACTACTGTAGCTAATCAAACGAATGTAGATTCAATAGAGCAAAACGATTGTTATAGCAGTATAATTTCCAACCTCTGTTTTGGATTTAACAATGTACTGTACAGTACTACAGTTAATATTGTTTTAAAATAAAAAAATTCACATTACCGTCGTTCATCTTTAAGTTAGGCTAAAATAAATATGCTAGCTTGTTCCTAGGCTAAACTATGGAAGTATGTTAAGCAATAATTAGCCAACACATTTGCTTTTCAACAAACCCCCAATGCAGCATTATTACAGTAGTCTCAATTAAATAGAAATTTCCATAACGTTCTCATCCCGCTTACCATGAATAACGAAGATATATTGGCACCTTTGTTGTAGGCTACTGTACTGCAACTGTTCTAAAGATGAAGCAGATTACTATAGATAATTTTTTAAGTGAGGAGGAGATGAGGCTGAGGGAAAAACAGCCAACGAGTGCAGGTACAGTACGGAGAGACATGCACGCTGTAGCATACTTTTTTCTGACAATGTTAAGCCGACTGTGATCAATTTGGACAGTTTTCTGAGTGTTTTCTTTTCTTTTAAACTAGTCTAAGTTAAAATTTAAATTTAAATCATTAAAATTTGTATTATCAATACGTATCAAAACAAGTATGGAAATTCATAAGTCTTCGTTGTATTAATCTTAACCAACATGCTGCTAACAATGCATGGGTTAATGGGTGTAATCCCAGCTGAGAATCGTTCATCGAGCACTTGAGATAAAAGCAGCAAGATGTTTGGTTCATCATATCAGACCAGCACACAGCTGGGACTGACTCCTAGAGGTCACTGGTGCATGATGGTTATGCACCTTGGCTGGGAACGAGCCATAGAGACACGTTAAACTTTTCCCGAACCCTTGACCTTGACCACAATGGCTTTCTAACCTCAATAGATCACAATGATTGTTTGGTATGAAATATTGAGCCATGTGTGATGAACTGCAAATGTCTGTATGTATAAAGAACTAAATTATGTATTAAGGGCTTGTCTACCAAACGCATTTTTAGCGCTGAGAGTGCCCACAACCTCATTTTCAGATCGCTTCCAGAGTGCTTCTCTCTAGAGCCTATTGTTGCTAGGTTACATAACAGTCTTCCTTAACTTCCGCATTACTTCATTGTGAGCATCAACCATAGTATTTTATTGATGTAGAATGTGATTATAATTTTGGTTTCTTCCACCCCCTCCTCTATTTTAATTGGCAGACGTGAAGTGACATTTACGAGTCTAGCGTTGTTCCTGAAGTCATACTGTTTTCAAATGAAAGTTCTTGGAGAGCGGTGCAAAAAAAACAGTGATCACCCAGTGTTTTGGCGCAAAGTGCTTAGCGCTGTGAACTGCATAGGGTTTGTATTGAAAATAGACACTCTTGATAACATACTGTCTAGGTCTGCAGCGGTTCACCAAATCCACTGTTCGGTTCATATCTTGGTTTATGTGCAACGGTTCGGTTCATATTGCGGTTTTGTTATTTCTTTCTTTGAGCGGTATAATCTGGGATTTTTTTATGGCCTTGATTACATTTGTTCTGTAGAATTATCTTTTTTATATACACTTTCTGCCACTAAATGGCACACTAGCACCAGCTTCTCAGCCAAACAAGAACACGTGTTGTCGCCCACACATGTATGCCAGCACTAGGTACACAAAGAAAAGATGAGATCGCATTACGTTACAACACCCTGCTAAGGACAATATTACACTATGTTGAGCTAAATGTGAAATAAAAATTGTAGTTGAATTACGGTTTCAGAACAGTTACACCTCTAATACTGTCCCATACCATTTCATACCACCTACTACAGTATATCAGTGCCATGCTGAGCAGAGATGATGTAAATTGTCTGCATTTTATCTTCATATACCAGCTGTACATTCATTGATATGCCCTTTCTGGTGCCCATTCTGGCATGTTACCAAGAACAGAATAAAAAGCCTCACATGCAGGACAATACTACAGATTACCTATGCAACCAGTCAACCACGTATTATCTGCTCATCTAATTATACTCTATATGCATGAATCCATCAGTCTGTTCTCCCGTTTCTTCACCTTTGTGAATTCAGATCGTAGCAAAAGCCATGACCTGTCTGATGCTGCCCTTGAGTCTGCAGGCACTCTGATTCAACACAGTGATGTTGACTCACTGCTTTTATGAAGTGGTAGCTAATGGCGTTAGGGATAATAGGACCTGTACCCTGCAAGAAGCTCCTGGGCTTAGCGTCAGGGTGACACAGTTGGGTCAAAGACCTATAAGGTTCAAAAAATGTAAACGGCAATTACAATTCGATAAAAGGCCTTAATTAATGTATGTTCATTTGAATGTCATATATACCCTAATATTTATATGAAATCAATAAAACAATAATATATTTTATTGTGAAACATATGAATGCATTCTAATAAAATGTGATTCAGTAAGTGTAAAAAAATATACGTGTGTGTGTGTATGTATACGTGTGTGTGTATATATGTATTTATATATATGTGTGTGTGTATTTGTACATTCCTCTATGTACTGCGTTGTAGAGATATTTTCTAAAATTAACAAATTATTCTGACCCGCAACCTTGTAATACCACTTTGTACCTCAAGGGGCAAGGCGAGTCACTATCTTACAGGGAGTAAACAACAGAAGAAAAAGAAACTTGTGTGAGCATAGGAATCGTTCCCTGATCGTGCCTGAGATCCACTGCCTGCTTGCATCCTTTTGCTTTACTGTTCTGAATAAATTAAAAATATTCATACACAAAAAATATTTTGCATTAGAATCAGTTCATAGAAAAGATTGAACAGATTCCTAGTTCCTAGAGCTGAACAAGCGCGGATTGTATAAGGAAGTGATGTACGTCTAAGTGAATAAGCCTATAGGCTAATATACTAAATGCAGGATATAGGCTATTTAAAAATATTGTAGGTCCATCCATCCATCCATCTTCTCCCGCTTATACGGAGTCAGGTCGCGGGGACAGGTGCTCCAGCAAGGGACCCCAAACCTCCCTTTCCTGAGCCACATTAGCAAGCTCTGACTGGGGGATCCCGAGACGTTCCCAGGCCAGTGTGGAGATATAATCTCTCCACATAGTCCTTGGTCTTCCCCGAGGCCTCCTCCCAGCTGGACGTGCCTGGAACACGTCCCAAGGGAGGCTCCCAGGGGGCATCCTTACCAGATGCCCGTACCACATCAATTGGCACCTTTCGACCCAAAGGAGCGGCGGCTCTACTCCGAGTTCCTCATGGATAGCCGAGCTTCTCACCCTATCTCTAAGAGAGAAGCCAGCCACCCTCCAGAGAAAACCCATTTCGGCCGCTTGTACCCGTGATCTTGTTCTTTCCATGACCAACCCTTCATGACCATAGGTGAGCGTAGGAACGAAAATTGCCCGGTAGATCGAGAGCTTTGCTCTGGCTCAGCGCTCTCTTCATCACAATGGTGCGGTAAAGTGATTGCAATGCCACTCCGATTCTCCGGCCAATCTCCAATGTCCCTTCACTCGCGAACAAGACCCCGAGGTACTTGAACTCTTTCAATTGGGGTAAGAACTCATTCCCTACCTGGAGTAGGAGTACTACTCCATCGGTTTCCTGCTGAGAACCATGGCCTCAGATTTTGCGGTGCTAATCCTCATCCCAGCCGCTTCACACCTGGCTGCGAACCGATCCAGTGAGTGCTGGAGGGTCACAGACCGATGATGCCATCAGGACCACATCATCTGCAAAAAGCAGCGATGAGATCCCCAAGCCACCAAACTGCAACCCCTCCCCACCATGACTACGCCTCGATATCCTGTCCATGAATATCACTGAATATCAATAACAGGATTGGTGATGAAGCGCAGCCCTGGCGGAGGCCAACCCCCACCTGAAACGAGTCCGTTTTACTGCCGAGAATCCGTACACAGCTCTCACTTTGGACATACAGGGATTGGATTGCCCTTAAAATGGACCCCCACACCCCATACTCCTGCAGCACGTCCCACAATATCTCCTGTGGGATCCGGTCATATGCTGCTCCAGATCCACAAAACGCATGTAGACCGGAAGGGCATAATCCATGGGAACAGGACGGAATCCATGACCAGGACGGAATCCGCATTGTTGTTCTTCAGTCTGAGGTTCGACAATTGGCTGAACCCTCCTCTCCAGCACCTTGGAGTAGACTTTACCAGGGAGGCTGAGTAGTGTGATACCCTTAGTAAGTAAGTACATTTTATTTATATAGCACATTTTCACAGACAAGAAGTTACAAAGTGCTTTACAGTCAAGCCAATTAAATTATCAACAAAGAAAAAACACATAAAATACAGTAAGAAAGCAAAGCAGATATAAAAGCAGAAAACATCATAAAATCAAATGCTAATGAAAAGCTTGTCTAAAAAGATGCGTCTTAAGGTGTGTTTTAAAAGGGTCCACGGTATCCATAGATCTTAAGGCGAGAGGGAGAGCGTTCCATAGCCTGGGAGCCACTGTGCCGAAAGCGCGGTCACCTTTAGTTTCAAACAGAGTTCTTGGGACAGTTAAAAGGCCCTGACCTGAAGACCTTAGAGACCGCCCAGAGGTGTGTGTGTGTAGCAAATCCAGGATGTATGGGAGAGCTTGACCGTACAAGGCTCTATATGTGATAACTAAGACTGTGCCAACCTGTAGTTGGCACACACACTCTGGTCTCCCTTTTTGAAGAAGGGAACCACCACCCCAGTCTGCCACTTTTTTGGCACTGTCCCTGACTTCCAAGACATCCCCACCACATCCAAAGATTTTTGCATTTCTGGACGGATCTCGTCAATCCCCAGGGCTTTGCCACTGTGGAGGTATTTGACTACTTAAGTGACCTCCTCCAGGGAAATTGACGATGATCCCCCATCAGCCTCCAGCTCTGTCTCTACCATAGAGAGTGTGTCAGTCAGATTCAGGAGTTCCTCAAAATGTTCTTTCCACTACAGGACTCCATTCAGGGTCTCCAGGAAGGCCGAATACTGAAAACTGTTGTTCGATGCATATGGACTGATAACAGTCAGAGTTTTCACCCTCACCACCCTCACCCTCTTGACCCTCTCGTCTAACAAGGTAAACTCCAACGTATCGGCGCTCAGCCGGGGACTTGTGAGTCTGGGCTCTGTGGCAAACCCAGCCACCAGGCGCTCTCCGGCGAGCCCTCCCTCTGGGCCTGGCTCCAGACCAGGGCTTCCTCCGGGCAGGGTAACTTCTCATTTTTTTTTTTTCTTTTTCATGGGGGTCTTCTGAACCATTCTTAGTCTGGCCCCTCCACTGAGACCACTTTGCCTTGGGAGACCCTACCAGGAGCACCAGGCTCAAAACGACACAGCCCTCAGGTTCGTAGGGGCACCCAAACTTCTCCACAACGATAAGGTGATGGTTCCTGGAGAGGAAAAAAAAAATATTGCATGTGAATCTGTAAATTACATCAACATTGTTCTAGTGATGAAACTATAGCCTAGTTTGTTTATACAAGACATAGTTACAGCCCGCCCTGCAGTGGAGCAGAGAGCGCGGAGTAGCAGCTCGTGATACATTGGTGAGGCAGATTCGAGTCTTATGATTGATTTAAGTTTAACCTGGCAGCCTACAAGTCGTATTTTGCATGGTTCATCGCCGGTGCTACTGCTGCAATGTAAACCAATCGCACTAGATAGCTACCTGACAAAACACATGGATATTACGCTCAGGACATATAGCCTAACCAGGATGTAGTTTAAGACAAATGTTCTATTAAATGTCCTACCTCTGTATTTTGTTTCTACGTCTGACAAGTTCCTAGAATATCCAATCTTTCAGACGAGTTATCTTAAAGAAACAACATGATTGCCATGGTCTAGTCACATTATGCAGTCAATGGGTTATGTTCGCGTTCGTAAATGATCATATATTACAGCAAAACAATGTAGAGACTATATTATGTTTATTTGAACTCAGTGTAACACATTCTGAGTTAATCTCCTGCTCTCTGTGGTTCAGAGAGGGCGGGGCTGCCCCGCTGCACATATGCAATGGCCCTCATTTATGAAACGTGCGTACGATCATATCCACGCAAAGGTCGGCATTTATCAATCTGGACCGATCTGGACGTGAGCGGTGGCAACGATTAAATCTCACGTTATGTCTCAACTCGAGTACACAAGTTTCTGAGTCATCTTACTTGCGGTGCAGCATAGTGAAGGTGGCGGAGAGTTATCTGTGAGTTGTTTTTAGACCATATTCTGCTTCTGCAGGCATTTAAGAGTAGATAGGTCTACATTCATTTAAATATATGACGGCAAAATATATTTCGTAAGACCAGTGTAGTCCGTGGGATGAAGCCTATAGCCTGCATGCCAGAGAAAGCAATATAATTTTGGCCTGTTCCGCATGACTCAGGTTAACAGGGTGTTATTATTTGATGAGCCGATCCAAAGTTGACATGATTGCCAAGACAGCCTGCTCAGCGGGAACCTGCTTTTCAGGTTCTCATTTTTTTTAAAGGCTAAGCACCACTTATCTCTGATTTAGGCAGGAGAATAATAATTAAAATGAAGCAATAAATAATATTAATTATTATCCAATTAATAATCTAAATGTCTAATATTAATTAGGACAATTAACTTTGAGTTGTTATCAGACCAGGCAGGCATTTAAGCATGCCAATGCATCCACATATTCATTAAATAGACTATCAACCTGTATCGGGTTATTACATTTAGGCTATATAGATATTATGGCAAAATATTATATTTTGAAAAGCCAGACTATCTCACGGAGGGAACTGTAGCATAGAACCATACTCGTGCACAGTGTTGGGCAGTAGCGTCGCTACAAGTAACAACGCTACTAGTTAAACTACAATTATTAGTAGCGTGGCGGTAGCGGCGCTGTTTTCTGAATCAAATAGCTTTTCAGTAGCGAAGCTACTAATTGATCAAGTAGT
>JAOEGT010015041.1:0-10759 GCA_025447795.1 Speoplatyrhinus poulsoni
TTTGCCGTGTTACATGTAGCTTAGTTTGCTACATTTCTTTTGGGGTAGCTTCAGTGTAGTTAAGCTTCATTTAACGTGGAGTAACTGGTAGCTTAGCTCACTACATTTTCAATGTAGCTTGCCCATCACTGTATTCTATGTATCCTGTTAACCAGAGTGTTTATTGCATATAAACCATCTTCCTTGTCACAAATTCCTGTTTGATGCTCGTCCAGAGGAAAGGTGTGGAGTTTAACATCAACCCTCCTGATGGAACCCAGGCCGGTATGACCGCTTCTTGTTTATCTGATAACATAATCTGCCCTTTCCTGTCTTATTTTCGTAAGGCCTTATCTTAGTTTCCCTGCCGGAGGTTATGTGGTTATTCCACATAGTCACACTATTGTCAGATTAAGGAGGTGCGTGTGGGGGGGATGAAGGTTTATTTGGATGGGAGTATTCGCTAGACATCTAAATAAGTGTTTCCTGTCAGCTGCATTCCTCTGGCCTTCATCGCAACTCCCTGCACACTGTTCTCCCACAGAGAAATAAAACATAAAGTAACTTGGCAATGCAAGTGCAGAGCAATGCCGGACATGTGAATTGAAATTAACATTTAAATCGGTGTAGTCTTAATTTTAACAATGTTTTAACATGACATCGATAATTTCTAGAACTATATTATCTGCCAGTAATAAGCATTGTTTACAACATTAGACACAGCGTGCGCTCAAGCACCCCAGCTTCAAAGTGTGTGTGTGTGTGTGTGTGTGTCTGTCTCTCTCCCTGATGGTCTCAGATGCCTGCGGCGTAATGGAGCAGAAGGATGAAGGTGGGGAGACTAATGACTCCCCATGTGGGGTTGACACCCAGCCAGGCAGAGCCGGGCTCTGCGAGTGAGTTTAACCAGAGAACATGTTAGGTTGTAGGGCTGACACAAATATTCCACTATTCAGATGTCTGTTAGTAATAGTAATACATTTTTTTTATAGGCGCCTTTCAAAGCACCCAAGGTTACCTTACAAAACAGAAGGAAAAAACAATGGGACAATAATAGAATAAAAAAACAATAATACAGTACATAAAATCAGCAATTAATTAAGAAAACAGAAAATTGCTGCATCCAGATGAGCAGTGATCGTGTTGAGTATGCCAGTTTAAAAATGTGTTTTTAATCGAGTTTTAAAAATGGAAAGAGAGTCAATGTTACGAATGTTGGGTGAAAGGGAGTTCCGGAGGCGGAGAGCAGAGCGGCTGAAGCCTCTAAACCCCATGGTGGTACAGTGAGGTGAATAGAGAAAGAAGACCTAAGAGTACGTGCGGGTGTGTTAATTTGAAGAAGGGCAGTGAGGTACAGAGGAGCAAGATTGTGAATAGCCTTGAAAGTGAGGAGCAGAATCTTGAATTCAATGCAATATTTAACAGGTAGCCAATGAAGATTCTGAAGGACAGGAGTGATATGATCCAAAAAGGGGGTTCTGTGATAATACGAGCAGCAGCGTTCTGAACCAGTTGAAATTTATGTATGTTTTTTGTATAGCACTTCACAGAAATGGGTCTCAAAGTACTTCACAGTTAAAGGTGATAAAATGCAACAAAATAAATAGTACGGAATAATACATGAAAAACAACAACAACAAAAAGCAAGTGACTTGGCCATGTACCTGTTTGAACAAGTGTGTCTTAAGCTGCTCTTTAAATAACTCATTAGCAGCCACAAACCTTCGTGGTGAGGGCACAGCATTCCAAAGTTTGGGTGCAACAGCCTCAAAAGCTCGCTCATCACGGGTCTAAAGATGAGTTTGTGGGGCTGATAATAGATTTACGTTATTTGACCTGAGTGAGTGGGCTGCTTGGTCTCTTCCCGTTCCAACATCCTCTGTGCGCTGCAGGAAACACTACAGAGAGTACCTGGTCAGCTTGATCAACAGCCACAGACTGGACCCAGCCCTGCTTTTTGACATTCGGGAGCTTATAATAGCATGTGACCGATACCACGTGGACCGTCTGCAGGGAGACGACGAGGATGAAAACACCTACCAGGACCGATTGCTCCAGGTGAGGATGTGTTTACGTTCCTCCTTCCTCACCAGGAGAGTCAGAAGCCAGTGATGTATGTCTGGAGGCGTTTGGTGTCTTGATAAATGACACTTCAGCCGGGAAGATGTTTACAATTAGAAGGGAACAGAGAATGTGTCACTAGTTGTGATTTCATGACTGAATGATTCATTCATTCTTTTTTTTTGTTGTTAATTCCTTTAATTGTTATTTTCAGTGTGTTTATATTCTTATCTTGGCTTGGCTAGAGTTTGCATGACTTCATGAACTCGTTCCAAAACAAATTGTACATGGGAGAGGATTTGGCAAGCTTTGTACTACTGCTGTCATCATGGGTAAATCATTTTAATTGCTGAGCAAAATAGTAAAAAAAAAAAAAATTTTTTTACAGAAATTGATGGAGGTTCCTCTTGGGGAGAAGGTCCCTCGACGCAAATAGATTATTGGACTATTCAGCTGAATCAAATTGTACAATAATGATTGTATCCCCCCTTTTGCCTTACAATTGGGTTTGGTTTTTAATTGTTTTGGCTGCTGGAAATGTGTTTATACTTTATGATTTGCAGAACTGAATCATTTCTGAAAATGCTGGCCAGTCATGTATATTCTATACACCTATGTTCATGTAGCAAACCTCCAACATGCAAATTACGCACATGAACATGAATAAATGTAATTAGATAAGAAAAAACATAATAAAACAATGCATCTTTCTTGCTGGTGTTTTTATTATCATGTTTGAATGAAGGGTATTGTAAAAATGTTGATGGGCACAAGTGCATTGCACATTGTACTCCACCCAATCACTGATCAAAATTAGTCTAACAAACATCTAATGTTAAGAGAACAAATTTGCCTTCCTGAACCTGTATCAGAAAAAATATATATACTTCTATATTATGAGTGGTACCTCAAACAAAACGCAACGGATCTGCTTGTCAGAACACCTACGCTACTAACTGGCCCAATGATGGAGGGTGCAAGGATGTGTAGGACTTCCATGTTTGTTATTGTCGTCGTCCCCTAGCGGTAACAACGAAGAAACCATCTCGTAAGTCACGTGATTTCTGGGAAAGGCAGCGCTTTGATAAGGCAGGCTTAATACACAGCGAACTTACCACTGTAGACGCGCTGCGCTGCCCAGCTGACTGGAGGAAACGCAACTGAGGTAAACGAAACTTAACTAGCGCTTCCTTGGTAGTTGACATGAATTGATTTCACTTTAGTTTTTGCTAATTGTATAATTGAAGCTTAGCCTATTTGGTTAAAATATAGGCTGTATCCTACGTTTTGAGTGAATGGCACTTATAATAGCCTTGAAGTAGGCCTAATAAATCTCGCGTACATGATAAAGCCACATATAAAAAGTTATGCCTCAACAAGATAGCCTACACTTATCTAGTTGGGGATTATTTTTCAATGGGTTTGATTGGTTCCGTTTGTGAGTTCTAGGATCATGGCATCGCGGAGGACTCGATCCACTAGAAAACTGCGCTCCTGGATTGTTGATCAGGTTAGAGCGTTTTTATAGCATATGCTATTTTATGAGTAAAATCGAGTTCCACATTCTACACTGAACTGTGTGTGGGCGTGTGTTTGTGTGGAGCGGGTGATAAAAGGCTATTTAACAGGGAGGAGCTGAAATGTTAAATTGTGTATTTAGACTATAATTTAATTAACAATACATTATGTTTATAGGCTATATACCTGATATTGAGTTTTGGCAATGTGCGATGGGTTCAGTAGTCCGTTACCAGTCTGGGCGTCTGGCTGCAGGTCAACAGTGGAAAGTATCCCGGATTGATATGGGACGACGAGGGAAAAACCATGTTTCGCATTCCATGGAAGCACGCTGGGAAGCAGGACTTTCGCAGTGATGAAGACGGTGCCATCTTCAAGGTAGCCCTATTTTTAAACCCCGCCAAATGTGTGATAATATAGGCCTACAACAGTATGATGTAACCCCCCCCCTCCTTACACACACACACACACACGTCCTCAGGCGTGGGCGGAGTATAAGGGCAAGCTGAGGGAGAAAGAGGATCCTGCAGCTTGCAAGACCCGTCTGCGCTGTGCCCTCAACAAGAGCGAAGAGTTCGCAGAGGTAACGGGCCGCTCCCAGCTGGATATATCTGACCCCTACAAGGTCTACCGCCTCGTGCCCGTGAACGAACAACGTAAGACACACACGCACACTTGACACCTGTGTTTTACTGTGCATTCTGAGCAATAACTATAGTCCCCTGTCCTGTAAGCATACATTAGCAAGATGCCTAAACGTGATTCTCCATAGGCCTGCCTGTAACTGTACTCATAATATAAGTCACCTTGGGTAACCCATCTGCTAAGTTAACTAATGGTGTAATTAAAGTTCTAGCATTCATCATCAGGGTTTCACTCATTTATTGTCAAAAGCCACAACTGCGTATTTGCCATTTACTGTACCTTGAACACAAAATACTGACAGCAACAAGAATTCATATAATTTGCACTGCACAAGACGTTAGGCCTATTGTCTCACAGCAGACAAACATTAGTACTGATGATGATGATGATTATTTTTATTATTAATGATTATCTTATAATAGCCTCATTACTTTCATGGTTGTAACTTAGCATAATGCAATAAAAACATAAATCTCTCAAGTCTATTTGCCTGCATTATCAGATGCTTATGATGCTGAGCAAGTGGTACAGTATGTCGGCCAAAGTACAAACATTACTGCCCAACCCGACAGCAATTCATATGAATATAAGTGGAATACCTGAGAGGCACTCGTGTTATTTATTTTCTTCCGACAGCAATTCAGTTTGTAAATTCCGTTGTAGTACAACATGGTAGCCACTGAATTGTTTTATGCCTTACGTTTGTGTCAAGAAATCCTCTTGTCGTCAATACCAGTATCAAACCATATTGTCCTGGTTTAAAACTCGCATGGCCCTACTACTGAGTTCTGAGTGGCTTTTATTAATCTCTACCCCTCCCCCCCCTACTCCGTTTGTGTTTCAAACATGAACGTTGAGCTGGGGTTGCCATAATGTAAAGGACCAGTCCGCCTTTAATCAGTTTGCTGACCACTAGGGAGCGCTAGAGTGTCACAGCCTTTCAACCCTCTGTGCAGGAGTGGTGGTGCCTGCTAAGAAAATGAAGAGGAGGCCCAGCAGGAGGCTGAAGACTCAGAGTAGTGATAGCAGTGAGGATGAGGAGCCTGTTCAGGTCCAACGGGTGAAGGAAGAGGAAGATGCTCCTCAAATGGTGAGCCACTATCATCATTGTTATCATCACAGCTATTACAGCGGTATTACAGTGTAGTGTTAGTGTGGTGAATAGTGTGAGGATCGGTAAAGCTAGAGTTTAGCTGCCTATTTAGCTGAAACGTGTGTATGCTGTCTGTGTAAGTGCTTTGGCTTTTAAATGTATTGCTCACTGCTGCTTACTGTAGGTGTCCCCAAAGGGAACTAACCTGTACACTGACATTCACACCAAGGCAGCATGTTGCGTTTCAGTGTGTTGAGGACATACCCTTGAGGTTTGACGTGGAAATAGAGGCACCCGCCGAGCAAAACATCCTCTTCTCGGGAGAAGCAGGTGAGTTATGAGTCGCAGGGTGTGGCTGGTCAACATGCCAGGGGATTATTCTGTTTACTTATTTATTTAGTGCATTCTCATTCTCTCTCTCTCTCTCTCAGTCGATGAGTTCCAAGTGGACGTATGCATCCAGACAGCCCCACCTCACGGTAATAAGATGATGTGTTTAACATCCCCATTCACAGTGAAAGCCTTCATATTCGGGAGACTTGTGCTCTGACATTGTACTGTACATAGCGTCTGGAGTGTGCGATGAGAGCAAAATAACAAAGGAATACACGTTTACAATGTGTTTTTGGCTAATCGCATAGTTTTGTAAGAGAGGATATTGAATGTTTTCCTGTCATCCTCCAGCTCAGGACTCATTCCACCTAGTGGTGAGCTACTTAGGACAAGAGGTCCTCACACGACGCATCTCCAGCCCTGACCTCCGGATAGCGTATCAGCCTTCCATGCCCGCTCCCCCCACCCCCGCCACCTTGCTAGGCGGGGGGGCAAAGCGTGTGCTCCTGCCTGAAGCCTGCTCCTCCTTGGCCTCCAACCCAGACCACCTCCAGGCTCTGACCACCCTGCTGCCCTACATGGAGAAAGGCGTGGTCCTGATCACCACGCCTCTAGGGGTCTACGCCGTGCGCTACTGCCAAGGCCGGGTGTTCTGGGTGGGGCCGCACGGCGAACCGGGACTGCACAAGATGGAGCGCAAAGCTCCACCTGTGCTGCTGTTCAGCAAAGATATCTTCAGGCAAAGTGAGTCTCTACATATTACTGTTTGTATTCATCCTTCATTAGCACCAACAACCACCCAGTAGAGGTGTAGACAGCAATTGTAAGATAGATCATATATTTTTTTTGTCAAATTCTGCAAATATCTACTCTCGTTCCGGTCGCTGCCTGTTATGGGTGCGCAGTGTTAATAGTAAAGTGTGATTTCTACACAGCCCTGTAAATGGGAACACAAACAAAGTGGTAGTGATTACAACTATTTAGGTGTAGATGGAGGTTAGGCATCTTGCTTGAAGATAATTGCAGGTTGGACATTTTCTATGATAGGGCCCTGTTGGAGATTAAACCCAAGACTACCCTTTCCCCTTATTTAATCCCTGGATTAAACAGAGAACGACCGTGTTTTTTTATTTTTATCTCTTCGCACATGATAAACTATAGAGCAGACATGTACCTGGGCACTGAATCTGGTATTCATCCAAACCAATTTATATACAAATAATGTTAAAGGTCATACGATCTTATTTCTATTTTACTCTAATTGTCTTGTTTTATGTTTCTTGTTGAGCCAAAGTCCTCTATAATGTCTCTGGTTGAGCCTCAAAACTAAATACGTTCCTTGTTTCCTTGTTGTCTGCACATCCACATGTACAGATGTGTATAATGGTCTTGTGTGTGTGCTTTAACTGCAGAGCTTGAAGAGTACCGGGCTGGGGGTGCAGAGCCTCCACAGTGTAGCATCACCTTGTGTTTCGGCGAAGAACTCAGTGAAACAGATGACCTGTCCAGCAAACTGATCACCGCCCAGGTAGAGGTATCTCATTCTCCTCCTCCTATGCAGTCTGGAGTTAGAGCTCCACCATGTCACTCACCACATCATTATCTTTTTCAGGTATTACATCTATACGTTTATGATATAGGGCCACATTAATTTTTATGTCAAAAAGCCTGTGTTTTTAAATGAATTCTATTACTACACATTGGATAACAAGGTGATATTTATGCTAGTTGTCGATAAAACAATGATTGGGGAATATGAAAAACCAATGCACATAATAGGCCATACTAATTTTCTTTACTAGAAAACATTTGACTGACCTTTTTTTTGTTTTTTTTGCAGATATCGTTCCCATGGGCTGAGCAGGATGTCCACAACGCACAATCCATTGTTCAATCTATCAGCATACTTCGGTCACTGGCCAGCCAATCACCACTCGGAGAGATAACCCTCAATTTGGTTCCAGTGCCAATAAACGTTTAATCAGCTTCCTGAAGCAGCGGTGCCAAACAATTTCCCCTGAAGGCCCACGAATAGAGACCTACTCAGATGATGGGCGGGGTTAGGACAAAGGCTACCACCATGAACAGCAGGCTGCCGGGAGCACAAATGGAGTTTAGCACCAACCAGATGCTGTGACTAGCTACCTGATGTCCCTGCCCATCACACACACACACACACACACACACGCACACTTAAAAAGGCAAAATGGATGGATTGCGCTTTTAAGATGCGCATTGACCTCAATTCCAAACAAAACACTAAATTCACTGATCAACTCCCCTGTGATTTAAATTGTGCTAATTAGTAGAATCAGCTGGCATTAACATTTAAGAGAATTGAACCCATTACAAAACTTGAACATCAGAAGCTGCTGTTGGGATCATTTTGTATCAAATAACAATTGTATACAATGTGAAGTCACTTATTCCTTAATCAACAATTAATTCATTTAGTTTGGTTGGACTGTACTGTAGTTTGTCTGTGGTTGACCAAAAACACCACCCATTTATTGGCACAATCAGTTTTTCTATATACACTGTACATACTATATAATTTCACAACTTTCCATGTAGCATCTAGTATTTGCACTAATGTAAAGCACTACATTAACCTCTGCCCTGTTAAAGGCTGTGTTTCTCTCATGGTTATCCTCAGTTTACAGTGCTGAGATTAGCTCTTTCATACCTTTCTGCATTTAGTGACTACGTCATTCGCTTGCTGTATATCCTATGAAATACGTCTGCTTTGCTAATTCACTCTTACTGGCGTTGGACTGTTTTAATGGTTTTGAAAGCTGTATTTTTAAATGGTTAAGTGGCCAGAATTTATGCTCCATGTCAAATCTGCACTGGCTATTTAATTTTATACATTATTCACAATACTCCTTGACAGTAAAATGTTAAACTGTATCTCTTCAAGATGTTAAATCAAGCTCAGATAAACACCTGTGGTTGTTTAGAAGACCAATACACAAAAGTGGAAAGCACATTTATTGTCTGAAAGTTAAGAGTCTGACAGTATGCGGCACATTATGTTCTAGTGTCATTGGTGCAGTTCCAGAGCAATGCTAGGCTGCATTGACATGGTTGGAGTGACAAACTGCTGTGGGATGAACACAAGGCACACACTGGGTATAGAGAGACCAGTGGAGAGGTCTGTCATGCTGTGTAATAGTTCTGCATTACTTTTGGATGTACTGGAAAATGTTCTTGCACTGTCCAAAACAACTGCATTAATAATAAATGTATAGTTTCTAAAACCTATGTTGTTAAATGTGTGTTAAATAGATTCTCACTTTAGTACAAAGAGACTACGTGGTCTACACGTTTCCATTGGCCGGCGAGGCAAGCTCTGCTATCTTATTATTGAGTTTCTGATTGGTCCAGTCCTTTGTGATGTCATCCAGGTGACTGTCAAAATCCACCAAGAGCGTGTGGTCGCCAGACTCCAGCATTTGGCTTGCTACCGCCCGAGTCTCCTCCCACTGTCTCAGCATTATCCTGAAGCAAAAACAACATTACTCACTGTCTCAGATTAGCTGGTGCAAGCCTGACAATTAGCACAAAGATCAGCCAATAAAGATGGCTTCAAGCTATTGCACAGTCCTTAAAGAAATAAAGCACGATACTTATGAAGGCACGCTCCTGGGGCCTCATATATAGAACGTACTTGCGCACAATTAACTTGCGTACGCTCAAACCCACCCCAAAGTTCGGGTTTATAAAAATCTTTGACGTGGTTTCAACTAGGGTACGCACATCTCCTTGTGGCAATATTGGAGTACTGCAGGTATTTTAGAAGTTAAGCGTGCTACTAAAACAATACTAGGCTACTTGTGGAAAACAAAAACACACGCATTGGTTTTTCAAAACCATATTTACGCATTCTTCAATGAAAATTATTCACTGAAACATTTCAGTCAATCTATACTCTATAGGATAGCAATGGTTTGCGAGAGAATAGCAGAATTGACACATCCAGAAAATATATCGGCATACGCACAATATAGGAACAAGTTTTTAGAGATCGCATGATGACGAATGGTAAGCAATTAACCTACTGTTTGCAGAGAGCTACACGCTATTAGAGCAGAATTTTAAAAAGTAACAACCGCATTACTGCAACCGTGCGTTCCTGGCTGCAGAAACATTCTAAGTAGAAATTACTGAATTGTTAGGCATATCTGATTAGTTAGCAAACTTCTGCCAGCTGTACTTCGAGGCATCATTAATTTGTCCCCTCAGTAGGCCTACATAAATATTCCTTTACACTGTCGAGGTGCAGAAGAATGTGAAGGAGGGTTTTGTGCGCATAGTATTTCCTAAGGTCATATTGGAGTAAGACAGTGACAGCAGTCACGTTGTCATGCGAGCACCCCAACACATTAAATGCGTATGCGTGTGTGAACCGCATTGTTCGATGGTGATAACCAAAAGTATTACTGGCCTAATAATGTGTAACTTGCAATGCGCATTTGGAAAATCTAGTATATGCCATTGCAAAATGTCCAGAGCCGATGCACGACTCCATTGTGTGTATTTGTATGAGTGTGCATCGTCGATGCTAGAGCAAGTAAGTACGGTTCGTTGGCTATTAGGTAAACCACTTTCTTTGTAGGCCTACTTTTCTGTTTAAAATTAATAAATTCATGTGCATATATAATTAGCACTACACAATCAGGTGGCAGGACCATTCTCACCCAAATATGAGGCTGGGCTACAGCCCAACTACTAAGGGGTTACTTTAATTTAACTTTTATTGTACAAACTACAATACGTTTTAGTGGTACAGAAGCTCCTGAACAGCGTCCCTGCACGTGTCTGCAGTAGCACCTCAAAATCGGCCTCGCTGAAATTCATTTTCTTGCAGCTCGCCATTATTAGCCCATCACGTAACAGCTCATACATATGCTTATGAGGTCAAATAAGGCGGAGATCTAAAACCATTCGACTGCGCACAATTTCAAGATAATTTGCGATTTGTAGATTTCACATGTGGACAAGTGGTGTACTACGCACGTTTTTTTTTGTTCATACGCACATTTCAGAAATTATCTTAACCCTCGCGCTGTACTATGCGTCAAAAAGACCCGGTGCACTTGCCAGTAGAGGGCAGCAACCACAACACGG
>JAOEGT010015063.1:0-10759 GCA_025447795.1 Speoplatyrhinus poulsoni
TCTCTCTCTCTCTCTCTCTCTCTCACACACACACACACACACACACACACACACACACACACACACACACACACAGAGACACACTCCTGTTTTAGCGTGCGCAGGTCCAGATGTCGCATCCTCTGGTTGCCCTGCGGTGCTATGGTGAACGCTGAGCTGCTCCGGCTCGGTCTGAAGCACTATTTATTATTGATAGGAGTTCCAGACATCCCCTACACCCCGGCCATTTTTCCACATCTACAGAGCCATAGCTGTGTTGCCAGGAGACCGTGATGTTTGCATGATAAAAGGCCCATATTCAGGGACTGTATGACATCATGTCGATGCAGCATGTATAGCCGTCCACATAGCTTTATAAACCTGGAGTGAGTCCTAGACATTGAGATGCATGGCAATATCTCTTCCACCTGCTTTGAAATACGAAGAAGTGGAAAGAGAATTTGTGGAGCGGGTGTTTGGTGAAAGAAAGAAAGGATGGTTAAAGAAACAACCTTGTTGTGAGGTTGTTGAATTAACACAAACGTCAGAGCGAAGGCAGTTCCTTGTTTGGTCTAGCCAGCTCTACACTGTAAATTCCCCTTTAAGGAAGTGTGTCAGTGGTATTAAGTTTTATCTCCTTGACTATTCACCGGCTTAACCTTCCCCATCCTGTCTTTGGTTTTTAATTGATCTCATTAGGGATGTCGTAATTCAGCCTGGATCGCTCCCATACGCCTGGGCTATTATTTATCTCACTGAAAAGAAAATTGTATCAAAGCTAACATTCATTTACCTGTTCAAGACATACCGCCTGGCTCCAGGCTCAAACCTCTGTTTACTCAATCTAGGACTTATGATCAACCTTCTGTCTTTCCTCAGGCAGAGTTTCTTCAGAAGCCTGTTCTGTAGCCAGTAATGTTCATCAATCCTTCCTTTGTGAATATAGCTATTTGAGGCACAACAGGACAGAATATCTCTAGAATATATCGTGTGGGATGTAAACTTTTCTTTCTAAAATCCTGAAGCTCTCACATGACGTGGATTAAAATATTTCATCTATGGCCCCTGCACATGCTTTCATGAAGTATGCGCAGTACTGATTTATGAATTTTTGTATGCTTCATTTACAGCGATAGCAGAGACTTACAAGGATGTCATGGCCTAAATGCTACACAAAACACCATGTAATACATGTGGATGTGATGTGAAATAAATGCAAGAGCAGTTCCAAACCTTAATCTCTACCACGCTTCTCAGCACACCACAACTAACTTCTGCTGCGCATCGAGCAACCTAGAGTTTGTCATTTTTGCTGCACGCAAAATTGACAGGTGGCAATCATCAAATTTTCATTTCAAGGGATAAAGGATTTCAATTTGTGTGCGCACACACACATATGTTTTGACTCAGAACATGTGTGTGTCATTTAGCATTAAAAACACTGCACCACGGAGAGGATTGGGGTGAACAGCAAGCGATGAAACGTTTGATTGCGAAGGACCAAATTCTGCCTTTCTCTCCCTTGATCTGATCCTAATATACGACTGTCTTGGGAGTGTGTGGCGGGGAAGATGTAAGGAAAGCAGAGGAAGGGAAGGGATATTTCGGTTAGCCTTGATGCACGGGCGTCCATTCTAACACAAGGGTGCTAGCTAGCTAGACATTTAACTGGCGCTGGTCCACTCACCGCGTAGCCGCGTAGCTCAGACTGCTGAGGCCAAGCGTAGACGAGGCTGTAGCGCCAATTGTTAACATATCCGCTTCTTTCCATTTGTGTTTTTCCCTGCTTCTCGCCAGTGGGTGTTAAGTGTCGCCAGTGCAAAAGCAGCTGTGTCCTCGGTGTTGGATGCAGCGGTGCTGCCCGAGCCATTCTGCCATGTGGCACGGAGTCAACCGCGGGGTTGGCGGCGTGGCGCTTGCCTGCCAATACAAATGACAAGAACAATTTGAGGAGATACAGTAGTCTCACAGCTCTCCCCGTGCCAAGGAAGGTCCAGCGTTAGTCCCACACCTCGTGGTCGCGCTGTGTAATTCTATAGCTACAGATACATCCAGACATTATGATCTAGAAGGATGCATTAGAACCTTGAGCCTAGCAGGATGCTACGTTTTTCAGATATTTATGAACTACATATTGCATAGTCTATGTGTATCTAGTGTCTCTGGTGTCCTGACCGCTAATTTATTTATTTTTTGTAAGGTAATACACTTTTTGTCAAATTCCATTCATGTCTACTCAAATGTGAGCTTGCTGGCTCTGTAAATGGGAACACAAACTCATCCCAGCCACAGAAGTGTGTGTCCAATGGGTGAAGCAACACTTCGGAGGGCTTCTGAGGGCTGAGAGTTCAAATATCAAGAATTCTCCAAAATAACTGACTTTTGAAAAGGTGCATACAGTGTGTCTTGTCATTCTTCACTTTCCCTTCCCTCCCTGTCTTGTCTACGTGCCTCCATTGCTTTACAAGCGTTTCAAGCAGCCACATTCCTTCATTTCAACACACTGTTTGGCCATAGCGTCTGAAAAACACGAGTCAAGTCACCCGAGCTGTGTTGTTTTGGCACGTGATCACCACGGAAACAGCGCCGTGCATGCCCAACACACACACACACACACACACACACACACACACAAAGGGCCATGGTGTCGCTGCGTGGTAATATTAGCTGCGCTTGGGGCAGCAGCCTCCTTGTCTCGCTACACCAACAATAACAAGTGTGCCTTTCATGGGACATGTCCCGTTCTGTCCTACCATAGGATCTGTCAGTGGCACCTGGGGGATAGTCTCTTCCCTCCCTTCCCCTCCTATGTTGCTTTCTCACTTCCATGCCAATCATCCCATTATCTTCATACATTTAACATAAGGTTCACGTTTGTTTTCTTTTGTGTGTGTCTTTGGCTGTCAGAGTGCCAAAAGTCTGCAGAACAACAAGGACTCCCGTATCCTGTGGGGCAGAGACGACCAGTTAATAACCACTGGCTTTGATATGGTGAGAAAACAGTCTGTTTGTATGTAAATATGTTTCTGCTTGCATGCATTTGTTTCACTGTTATTAGTTTGTGTATACTTTGTTAAATCCATAACATGGATGTTTATTTGTAGGTACAGTGTGTGTGTATTTGTTACACGTCCAACAGCGCGCGCGCGCGCGCGCGTGTGTGTGTGTGTGTGTAGATGCGTAGCCGGGAGGTCAGGCTTTGGGACAGCAGGAAGATAAGCTCCCCTCTGGGCTCTGTGGCCCTCGGGACCTCCAGTGGGTGAGTACTGCATCGGCAATGCAACACATGTGGCACTGCCATCAATACTGACACAATGGCACGTGCGGGCCTCTCAACATTACCGTGTTAGGCTTGTGTTCTTTGGCGAGCTTGTATAATGTGCGTGTGCATGCTAGCGAGCGTTGTGTGCGTGTGTCTGTGTGAGTGTGTGTGTACGGCATGATGTATAATGGTCCTTGTGAGGCGTCTTCTGAGCTGTGCGACAGCCTCAGAATGCAGACCTCCCAGAGTTTCCGACAGCGTCCTTCCACATTCCTGTCATATCCGGAGTCAGAACCCCCCTCCTCCCACACACACACACACACACACACTTCGATGCTCACTGTTCTGAGCGTCATTCTGTCCATAATAAGGGTAAAGGGTTGGAAACACACACACACACACACACACAGTGTTTCCTCCTCACACTGTCTTCACCCTCCTGACCTACCCCATAATTCCTAACTCCCTCCGTTTATTTTTCCAAACGCGGTTGCAGAGCGCTGGAGGCCAGAGGGAGCGTGGCCGTGAGACAGATGATGGGGGGGCGGAGAGATAGAGGAGCGGGTAAGCGGTCCGTTTTGTCAGAGTCAGCCCATGCATTGCACCGCTATTATTAACAGTTTGGTGGGCCAGGCCTTTAGCAGAGCCTAGAGCCGGGCCAAACTAGGCCATCGGATGACTGTATAAAGGCAGAGCGCTGGCAGGGGACGTTAAAGGCAGGGATGAAGGGCCTTGCGTGCACAGCGGCTCAGATCACCTGGTAACTGTCCCCTGCCCAATTAAGGTATACACACACACACACGACTGTGCGCTTGTGTTTGAGGGGAAGAGTTCAAAAAGGTGCAGGTTGTGTCGTGTTAACGCGCTCGTTCGCAGCCAACGTGTTGTGTTTCGTCTAGAACCACAAGTGTGTTTGCTATGGCCATTTGCTTCAAAGTGCAGCAGCCCCTCCAGGATTACGGAGGAATTTTTTGTAATTGTCGCGGCCTAAAATGGCCGATTTCACGGCAGCTTTTCTATAAGTTGCGAATGCGTGTTGCGGTGTTATTAGGCATGTTTTGCATAAACGTTCCTGGAGGTACTGGTATAGGAGCTGACAACAGGGCTCTAAACGCCACCTCCTCACCCGCCTCGTACCCTCTGTTCTCCTCCTCAGCCATCCGCCATTCGTCTCCATTTCCATCTCACTCGGATAGTTGTGCCTGTGCCTGACGAGCGCCTGGTCGGAATCCACGGCCTTGTCCTCTGCCAGCATATTTGTCACGGTAATGAGGGATATCGGATGCCACAGAAACGTCTTCCATTTTCCACCCATCTTCCCCGCTCACTCCTCACCAGAAACAAAAGCAAACTTTACTTCTGTCCCAAGCTCTCATATTGACACTTGACAAGAATATCCAAGGTGGAGAGGGGTGTCCGATTGTGTCTGATAGTGTAATATTAGCAGGGAACATGTCGACTGGGTGTCTCTGCCGACATGTGAAGGAATGTTGACTCCCAGTAGACCCAGAGAGGCCGTGCTTTAGACGCTGTTGTGCGCCACAACCTTTTGCCCCAGCTGATCTCATCTGGTGACAAGCTGTTAGACATTCCTGCTGCCTTCTGAGCCACTGTCTGGCTCCGCACGCGCCTCTGTCCACGCTTCCTCGCATCTGCAGATGACACTCGTAGCCATTTTATTAAAGACACGCTCCTCAATTTAAATGTAATATGTTACAGAACATATAAACCGACCTAAATCACAGTGGCTAACTCCTCTCTACTGCTCCCCATGCAGTTAAATATGGGGTCTTGAAAGCACTGCAACACAGTCGAGGACTGTATCAAAATTGTTAACCAAAGCTTTCCCTTTGATCTTCAGACTTTTGGCCTTTAGCCTCTTGTTGTTTTCAAATGACTGCTATTTTCCGACCAGTGTAATAGCAGGTTTCGGAGGAGCTGTTCAACTGCCATAGCAACGGTTGTTCCAGGACTGTGTGCCGTAGTCCCGTCACTCCCAAGGATACTTCCCCCTCCAGATTCTTTCGGACCAGTGCTGACATAAAACAGACCGGCCAATCAAGTGACACGCCCTTTAACCTGTTAACCTCCCATTATTACCTTCCACCCTCTCATTATTACCTTATCCCCTCTCCTTCCCTCGGTGTGCACCACCCCCTCTGCTTTTCTTTATACTTTGGGAGGCCTGGCTGATCAAGCATTGTATTAATAAATTTTGTTTTTGGGTGTAGTTTTACGCTGGGAAAGAACCATGATAAACCGTCAGCAGCCAATCCTTCACTGTGGCTTTTTAACACGTTATGTTCTTGTGAAAGCAGCGAGGTGAGATACACAGAAAAAAAATTTTCCGCCTTCATTCAAATCGAATTATTTAAAGTATAAAAGATATCTGCAAAGAGGACAACTTATCCTTCTCATCTTTCCCTACCTCCTGCATCTTTGTTCCTTGTATTTGTCTGTCTTTAAACAAGCCTGTGCCTATTGGGAAACAGGTTCTGTTTCTCTGGTGTTAATCTTGTTGGGCATCACAGCAACGCTATACAGTACATAATAAACTATGCCCCAGTAGTTACAAGGGAGGGAAAACAGTACTTTCCATTCAATCATATTGATCCATAAACTGACCCCAGACTATACCTGCTGGACTATTGATAATATGTGTATTTTGCACTGCATCATCAAAAAAGGCCACAGTAGCTGTTTTATAGTATAGTGTGGCACAATCTTGTCCACATGTCACTTGGTCATAAGAAGTCACATTGTCTTTCTGTGGCTAGTCTGCGCCGCTTCATCGCCTCATAACAAAGCTCTTATATATGACAGGTTGACCAATAGTCAGTCAGGGAATTTCCCATTTGCCAAACCTAATATGTTGAACGACTATATTATTGAAATAGCATTATCTCAGAAATGCAAACATATAATCTAAATGGAACTGAGATGCATTAAAGATGTATATGTATTTTTATTTATTTTTTTTTCCCTGGTCTGTTTTGAATTAAAATGGCTGTGGTAAACATGGTGTATAACTGGAACGGCCAGCTAGCTGGCTTGTATCAGGTTAGCTTTGCTACGTCAGCGGCGTTCAGTAGGACTGTTTTCTTTGGCCCGTCGCAATGTAAGAAGGCCCAAAGCGCGCTCCAGTAAATTGGGGTTGTGGGTGGAATATAATTTGGACAGAGAATAATGGAGGGGAAATGTTTGTTCTTTTTTTCTTTCCATCCAGGGTTGAAATAGAGATGGAGACTCAAGGCTTGGTGGGTGATGAGTCTGAAAGGGGTGTTTTAACTGGTCGTAGGTGCTTATTACTGCGTGCACGTTTTCCATAAAGGTTGCACATCTTGACAAGGGAGAATAACATGTCCTCTGTGTGTTTTTCTCTTGCTTCTCCCGCGCTCCCGCATTCCCCCTTCTATAAAGCTAAATTATAATAATGGGTTTAATAGAGCCTCTAGGCCAGCTGCAATCAGTGAACTTTATAACAGGGGCCGATTGCAACCAGCTTGCCGTGTAAAGGCCCGACGACGTCAGGATGATTATCCAGATTTCCTTTACACACACACACACACACACACGCACGCACGCACACACACTCATCGAGGCTAGCTGCGATCATGCCTGCTAGGATAGATGGTGGGTAACGTGGCACAGAGCTGAGAGGAAGCCCTCAGAGGGTGACTTGGTTGGGATGCAGCGTGACGGAAATATAAACTGGGAGAGGGTTTAGAGTTTCAGCCTCCCTCTAATTTCACACAGTCACAACCAGTGTGTTCTGCTCCTGTCCTGGAAGCCCTTCCGCAGACACGCGCGGGCGGCGGCCGTCGCCGGTCACCTATCATCACGGCTGACCTCAGGGCCGCTCTTGTCCTGCTTCGGAGACAAAGCAGGCGAAAACAAATCAGTGCCCACCAGCAGCCCGGCGCGCCGATTGGACTAGACGGGTGCGTCCCTGGAGACGCAACCTCTGCGATTTTAGGTTATATAAAGACGAGGCCAAGCGAGAGGACCCACCGCTGACAGACTGGGGGGTGGGGGATGAGGAGGTGGATGAAGGTTGTGAATGGGTGGATGGATGGGCGTGACAAACTAGGTGTTGTGGAACGGGTGTATGGGACGATTGTTAGGTTTCTCCTCCACACCCACACCCTACACACGCACGCACTTACGCACGTATGCGCACACACACATGCACACCACATGTACTGTACACACCCTTTTGCCTCACTTTTACCTTCTCTCCATCTTTGTTTTCATACCGGGGTCGCGCCTGAGAGCAGTCATCCGGTGTAATGGATCCAGGCTTCCTTTAATCAGGCAGATTGAGGAGAGCCCACTGCCCTTCAAAAGGGAGCCCAGCTCTCCAAAGAAACAGTCCTCCCTTTCTCCAATTCCCGGGCCCGGCCCAGCCCAGAACGACACGTTTTGGGCGGTCACAATCAATCCCAGATGAGTGTTCTCCTGTGAGGATTAGGTGCAGCTGTGGCACGACCAACCACACCAGTTCACAACACACCGTAGAGACAGGAAACAGGATGTTCTGTATACATGTACTCATTTGAATGTTACCACAGCGTTACTTTCTGGTGTAGCGAGCGAGGCGGGGGTCTTTGTTTTCTGCTCAGACATTTTTTTTTTTGTTAAAGCTGGAGGTAGAGTCAAGGCGAAGAGTTTTCCTCTGGGTCAAGTCCCCCTCTCTCCTCCCCTCAACCGCTTTCAGTAGTGGTTTGTGTAGGGTGGGGGAAGAGGTGTTTGTGCATGTGGGGGGTTTGGGGGGGGGGGTCTTACCGCACGCGCTCTGTCGGAGAACCTGAACTTGGCGTCTTGACAGTTGAAACAGGGTGCCTGGGATCTGTTAGCCATTTGGGGTTTCAGCTTGCCACCGGGCCGGGGAAGGGGGAAGGAGGGGCGAAAGAACAGGACTGATCCCCCCTCCTTGTGTTTTCAAGACGTGGTCTCGCCGAGGACTTTTACGAGGTTTTGGGTGGAAACTCGTGTGCCGGCCACGGCTCTCCGCCGTTCAGCCTGCGAGGTCATGCCGCCAGTCAGCGAAAAGCCTTGTTATTTCAGGCCCAGCCAAGTTCTATATCGTTCAGCTGGCTCATTATCGTCATACCTGACCACCTCTCTCTCTCTCTCTCTCTCTCTCTCTCTCTCTCTCTCTTGAAAGGAGAGAGCAGAGCATTTGAAGGTGCTGTCACCGTCTGGGGTTCCAATTAGGTCTTATTTTAGAAGTGAAGCCTAATGGAGCCCCTTACAGCACTGGTAAAAAAAAAAAAAAGAACGAAAGAAGAAGAAGAAAACGCATACAAGCATGTGGCGCTGCTGGCTGGGGATATTTAATAGAATTCACAGAGGGTTTTGAGTTCATCCCACCGGTATTTTCTCTGCGGATAAGCAAGGTCCTTGTGTGCGAAGTCGCCACAGAAGGAAACTTTAGGAAGAAAAATAAGTTTTCCCCTGCCACCCCCTATTGCCCTCCTCTGCATCAACCTCCATGCACTGCATTACCTATATTTGGTTTTATGGTTTGGATTACGATTTCATACAGACTCTGATTGTATCAATAGTGTCACTGGCAGCCGCTCTGTCTTGGTGTTAGAAAACCTTTTTAATGCTGTTAAGGTAATTGCTCGAATGACTCTGTGGAGCCATGTCTGGAGCCCTCCTCGCGTCTGTCTCAGTTTGGGACAGCGTGGAACTTCACTTTATGTTTATTTCGCTCTTAATATGACAGCAGCGCATTGGGACCGGGTGCGCTCGCAGCTGTAGATATTGCTAACATCTGGAAGGGCACCCTCATCCCCCCCCCCCCCGTATTAAAATGAGCTGGCCATAACTTGGGAAGGCGTTCGCCCTGGATGTTGGCTGAGCCGAGTCAGGTCGTCTCGACGCTCTTCTCCCAGCTCTGTGGAGTAAACGTTCAGTAGCCGGGTCTCTGATGGAGATGAAGGCTGGTTTGATAGCTCCATGTCGTTCACCACACATGGAGCCAACGCTAGCAGTTCAACACAGTGCTGCTAACAGGTAGCAGTGCAAGGGGGAGACTGTTGGTGGGGCAAGGCTGAGGGAGCTCTTCCAAAAGCTTGTGGGAGCTTTTCTTGCACTCCTGACACAGACACATAGACACATTTTGTAGTAGTGATTTGTGTTCTACTCTCCCCTCTCTCTGCGTTTATACTGTAATCTACAGGTTTATGATTTGCCCCCCAGCCCAACCCCTTTCCCTGTGTAAAGTGCCCATGTGTTTTTAGGAGTCATTATTGCCCCATTCACTAGAGGAGGGCACCATGGAGCTCTGCAGCTCCCGGTCTTAAATCAGGCCTCGCTTTTGGACGCCTGCTGTCGCTTGAATGGCCGCCCTCTTTCTGTGGTCGTGGAAGAAATGGTGTGTTTCCCATTAGTAGATGGTTTCCTATGCCCAAAGCCTCCCCGCTTCTCCCCCCCGACCCCCGCACTATACTCCAACCTCCACACACACACACACACACAACCCCCAGCCTGGCCCCCACTGTTGCTGCCTGAATAGAATTCAGCTGTACTGGCAGTAGTCTGTTACTGTACACCTCTATGAATCACATCTATGAGAGAGAGAGAGAGAGAGAGAGAGAGAGAGAGAGAGAGAGAGAGAAGGACAGCCTGTGTTTTAGTTTGTTGCTTTGTTTTATTTGTTATGCTTTGGCAACATTATCTTTGAACTTTCATGCCAATAAAGTGAATTGAATTGAATTGAATTGAGAGATAGGGAGAGAGAGAGAGGGAGGGAGGGAGGGAGAGAGAGGGAGAGAGAGAGAGAGAAAGAGAGAGAGAGAGCTGGTCAGGTATGACAAGCTGAGTAGCTCAGACAAGCTGGGAAATGCACGCTGTGCCATCATTCATTCACGTAGACAGACAGGGAAGCAGAGGAGATGAATGGGTGTGAGAGATAACATAGAGCAACATAGATACAACGTATCTGCCGTAGCTCGTTCCAAACCTCTGATTTGTCAAGCCTGGTGTGATTTAAAGCAAAGCCCTGGATGGCAGATTTGCAAACGCCGATGCCACGGCTACGTTCAGGAGCCAGGACCCCCCCCTTCCCTCTTGCCTAAATGGTCTGTGTAATATTAGCCCCTGTGGTGCTCACCCACATCTGGCACAATAGTGCACCCGGGCCAACTTTCCTTCCTTCCCTTAGCTGTGTTTGACAGAGCAGACTTTTCCTATCATCATTTAATTGAGTCAACGGGCCGAGGGGGGCGCGGGGTATTCTGGTCAACGTATTCTCTTTTTATGGCTGCTTTTCCATGATAGGAATCCAGCGTTGCTGAGTTCATCCCTGGCTTTCTTGAAGCGTCCCTGGCCAGGGCAGGTGTTTGAGGCTGACATCACTTCCCATGTGGGCCATATTTCTCCGCCCGTACCACGGAAGCATGCCCCTGTTAGTGAGACAGGAGTAATGGTAACAGTGTGTGTGTGTGTGCGTGCGTGCTCTGACTGTGTAATTGGTCAAACGTGCTGTCATTGTGTTTGCACCCCAGT
>JAOEGT010015084.1:0-10757 GCA_025447795.1 Speoplatyrhinus poulsoni
AGTTTGTTATCATGTTGTTTAGTTTGTTATCATGTTGATTAGTTTGTTATCATGTTGTTTAGTTTGTTATCATGTTGATTAGTTTGTTATCATGTTGATTAGTTTGTTATTGTGTTGTTTAGTTTGTTATTGTGTTGATTAGTTTGTTATCGTGTTGATTAGTTTGTTATCGGGTTGTTAAGTTTGTTATCATGTTGGTAAGTTTGTTATTGTGTTGTTAAGTTTGTTATTGTGTTGTTAAGTTTGTTATCGTGTTAATTTGTTATCGTGTTGTTTAGTTTGTTATCGTGTTGTTTAGTTTGTTATTGTGTTGTTTCAACACAGCACTGGCTCTGTAAATGGGAAGACAAAGTGGTGCAGACCGCACCACACAACACTATCCCAGCCTTGGCAATTTGTGGCCAATGTGGGGGGCGGAGCTTCTGAGGGAGTAGCCTGTGGCATTGTTTTTGTTTGAGTTCAAATATCAATATCTGTCCAGTGTCACTGACCTCACCTTTTTAATACTGTAATCTTGAGCAGTAACCTTGATCTGAATGTACTCTAATGATGAGTTAATAGTACTGTACCTTTTACATACCGGTCTGGAAGATTATTATCTTTATCATAGTATGACAACCACAGCAAGTGAAGGCACACTTGAGACTCTGTAGAGTACAATGTTTATATTTTTATTTTTCAAATAATTGCTCCTCTTTCTGGGGAGTTGTAATTCAGCAGCAGTACAGTAGTTGTACCGAAGCAGTAGACATTAATTTTTCATAAGGTAAATTGCCTCCTGTATGTATGAATCTTAAGAGAAAGCATTGGTCTGTCTGAAATATTGAAATATGTGGTCCCTAGTTAGATGTACCTATTAAATGCCCTTCCGTCTGTGCAGTGGAGGTATAGGTGAGGATAACGATGGGATGTATTTTCTATAAGATGAGGGATTGGTGTGCGTTTGAGCATCGGTGCATGTGTCAAGAACATAACACCACTGGGCCTGTTAAGGACCTTCAGTTACTGACCATGCTTGAATGAGCTGCCTTAGAAAAGCGCTCAAAGGATAACAACAACGTTTGACCAAGACGATCAACAGTTAGTCAACTTGCCATACTGCTCTGGGACCTAAAGGACCCCCATTCATGCTGCCTTGCTTGGACCATAGAATGGAAATTAATAATCATGCTTCCCCTCACAGCAGTTTGATATTCTGGGATGTTTTCTCCTTGATAAAAATGGAACAATGTTTGATTGCCGCAGGATATTTGAGCATACTTGCCGACCAGAATCCCTTCATTACTGCTGTGCAGCTGAATGGATTTTTAAGTAGGATAAATCCCCACGCCATTAAGATTGTCCAGGAATAGCTCGACTGACATGGGAATGAGCTCAGTATCATCTTAATACACCAGCCTTCCTTCCGAGGAAGATCTCTGACCAACCAAGCAGGTGTGAGAGGATAAAGCAGGTTATTCACACCCACCATATCAATACAATGCTTTAGAAACCTTAGTGAACGCATGGCCTCAGCAGCCCATTGAAATGCACTCAACATCTCATTTGATGGCGTCAGGCTGCTCAGCAGCATGTCAATGTCATGCCATCAATCATTGGTGTCATTCTATTAGCAGCGCTGCAACAAAGCCTGTTTTCAAAAGGCCGGTCTGTGAGCTTGCATGGGGTTGCGGTTGCATACCAAACAGTACTATTAAGTGAAACCGTTTGGCAGTCGGATCTAATCAGCATAAAGGACTTAAGAATAAGCTATAGTAGACAGTGTAACTGTTCTAATCCCTCTCTGTCCAGGCTTCCACTAATGAATGGAACATACAAATGACTCAGACATATAAGTGAAGAATGGCGCCTTGGCGTGGGTGTAAAACAGGTTTATTTTGGCAGGGTACTTTGCTTGACTAAATACAAAAACTAGGTAATAAGTAAAAGGTTAATTTGTCTTCTATTTGTCTGTTTATTTGTTTTTGTTTTGCTTATGAAATCATAGCTATGCACCGTCGCTTTATGCATTATTTTTGAATAAATAATTTCCCAGTCTGTTCCCTGGTAAACCAAAATGGTTGTTGGTGTAACCAAACAACCGTGACGTGGCCCTCCATGTTGTAGTGAACAATCCTGTTATCGGGCCGTAGCATTGCAACAAGCAGATGCACTAGATCTAGTCTTTATTCTGTGTCTCTGCTGAATAGAGCTTTAATTGAATGTGTTCCAGCGAACACCCCCCCCCCCTCCTCTCTACCCCAGAACAACAGGATTAACAAAGCCAAAGGCAGGTACTGTGTGGTGATGGAGTTGGGGACTATTAACTGTCAGTGTCATTTATGTGTGCGTTTGTGTGTGTACAACTAGGTCTGTGTGTGTGCGTGTGTGTGTGTGTGTGTGTGTGTGTGATCGTGTGTGTGCGTGTGCATGTGTGTGTGTGTGTGTGTGTGTGTGTGATCCTGTGTGTAATGCTGTGTTCTGCCTGCAGGGGGCAGACTGTGGTGAGGGTGTGCGTAGCAGGAACCACTCCTGCATGTCCCACCGGGGTGACGGGCCAGACGCCCCCAACGCTGGGCCCGTTGCCATGGAGCTGTGTGGAGACCAGCTGTGGAGAAGAAGCCAGCAGGAGCTAGTCTTGCCCTGCTTCATGCCCTGCCCAGGTAACATCTGGTCTGGGTGGGTCTGGTCTGGTCTGGTCTGGTCTGGGTGGGTCTGGTCTGGTCTGGTCTGGTCTGGTCTGGGTGGGTCTGGTCTGGTCTGGTCTGGGTCTGGTCTGGGTCTGGTCTGGGTGGGTCTGGCTTCACACCTACAGGCCTGTGGGCCTCCAAATGGTTCTGCTCCATAGTTACTTCCTGGATCTCACTGACCCCCCCATCTTGGCCAGCAGAGGGCCCCCAACCAAGAGCACCTGATTTTATTTCTACTGTACAGTGCAGTACGCAGTACAGTATACGGTACATATGTATTATATTATTCACACTGCCTTTGTTCACGTTGAAAAAAGCAATATGGCAGCAGAGGACACATCCTTCAGAAGCAGAGCATAGATAGAAGAAGAGTAAGGACTGGGCCAGCGCTGTTGAACACAACAACACAGAGTATTCATTAGGCTACACTCTGCTGCACGTCAGGGCCAGCTCTCGCCACTTTGCTGGTGTTTCGGTTTTTACCAATTATTTCTGAGGAGTGACTGTTGTGTATTGTAATGTACAGCGTGTTGTGAAATCGATAGCTAGCTTAGCTAACGTGCAGTGTGCGTTACATAACATAACATGTAGGTGCATAGAATACTAGTTTTACTTTACCTTACTGTGTTGTATACTGCACACAACGGTACCATTGCCATCTGTTGTTGTGGTGCGTGGAGGAGTGTTGTCTTTAGTTTGTGGATGACGCATACATGCCTGCCATTGGCGGTGCGTTAGCACACACCACGGCCGGCGTATGTGTTCCCACAGCCACCGAGGAGAGCTATAAGAGAGAGAGAGGCTTCTGTGAAGATGAAAGATGCACAGTGCACGGGCTCATGCTAATGGCCAGGCAGGAGTGCGTCGGCAGGCAGCGAGGAAACGATGCGATGTCCTCATCAAGGATTACAGAGCATATTGATGCTCGACCTTCAGCAACAGCACCATTGATATTGGTATTTGTACAGTCGCATTAGACTGAACTCTCTCATCTGGGGCAGGGTGGTTGAGTGGTCTGGGTGTTGGGCTCCCAGCCAGAAGGTTGTTGGTTTGAACCCTGGTGTTGACCTACCTGTAAGCATCCTTGCGCAAGATGTCTAACCCCCCCACGTGTTCCCGATGGTAGGTTGCACCTTGCATGGCAACAATCACCATGTGTATGGATGGATGAATGTGAGGCAAATTACTGTAAAGCACTGCGGCTAAAAGCGCTTTATCAATGCATTTATCTACGGAATAAGGTTTATAATCAGGGGGTGTGGGCAAGTGTTCTTCTAGTTCCAAGGTTGCAGCAACTGGCCTCACTAGAGGTTCTTTAGGCAGCGTTTATAGTGCAGGTTTGGCCTCATACATGCAGCAGCTGGCTGGGCTGCTGTTGGAAGAGTTTCTTCGTGTGTCTGCTGCGATGTGAACAGCAGATCTGCGTTCTCTGCTCGTAGTGAGAGAGTACCTTTGGCTAATCACGGCCGGGAGAATGTAAAGCAGCCCCAGATCTCAGCGATGATATACAGTACAGCAGCGGCTCTCACGCTGTGGCCAGGGCGCCCCCCACTGGTTCACAGGAAGATCTTCGGGGAAAGGGGCATAAGGTCTAACTCACTTTTAGGCCAAGGAAACCACTGGCTGATAGGGACCTCCTATTACATAAGTGTGTTATTGCTACCCATTCATTTCAATACGGTCTTCCTATTAACTGCCCAGAGGTGTTTAAAAGATGGCCGCCGAGTGGCCAGACTTAGTTGGTACAACTATCTGTTTACCCCGTAACCTCAGGGGACTGTCACCTTACGGAGTGGTCGCCATGGAGCTCGTGTCAGCTGACCTGTCTGGAGGGGCGGAGCTTCGAGTCCACCGGTCGACAGGCGCGCTCCAGAGCCGTGGTCGTGCAGGTCCCGGAGAACCAGGACAACTGCCCCCGCCAGGTGTTCGAGACCCAGCCCTGCACAGGTACTGTGCCCAGGGTCCACTAGGTGGCAGCACTTGATAACACCCTCTGCAACATTCTGACACGTCTTCATTCATACAGTATGTTTAGTAGTATTTTATTATGTGCAGTATTTAAACAGTGTTTATAATGTACAAGTACAAAAGTATTTATATGGTGCAATATGTAAATACGCATACAATATTATTAATGTACAATATCTAAGTATCTTTATACTTTTATAGTTCTGACCAAGTGATCTGACTGGACAACAGGCATTCCATAAGTGCCAATATTTCAGTCTAACACACTGGGACTTTAAACTATCACGTATCGCTCCACTTTACCAGTGTTCTTCTAATAACTGTTACTAATTCAAAACAACATACTTCTGATAAGCTGTGAAAGTTACTCAACAGATTTGATGAAACTCAGATTTCTATAGATAATTTGTGTATTGGTTGATATATTATATTTTAATCATTATTTATTCAGGCAGATGTGTTAACGTCTTTACACTGCAAAGGGTACACTCCAGTGTCTCCCGATACACTCCCGTGTCTCCCGGTACACTCCTGTGTCTCCCGATACACGCCGGTGTCTCCCGATACACTCCCGTGTCTCCCGGTACACTCCCGTGTCTCCCGATACACGCCGGTGTCTCCCGGTACACTCCCGTGTCTCCCGGGACACTCCTGTGTCTCCCGATACACGCCGGTGTCTCCCGGTACACTCCCGTGTCTCCCGGGACACGCCGTGTCTCCCGGTACACTCCTGTGTCTCCCGGGACACGCCTGTGTCTCCAGATACACGACAGAGTGTCCTGGTACACGCCGGTGTCTCCCGGTACACTCCAATGTTTCCCGGTACGCTACGATGTCTCCTGGTACACTCCAGTATCTCCCGGTACACTCCTGTGTCTTCCGGTACACTCTGATGTTTCCCGGTACACTCTGATGTTTCCCGGTACACTCCGGTGGACTTGTCTTATCTTGAGGAGTCGCACCAATCAGGAAGTGGATTAGGACCCCAGAGACAGTCTCCCAAGCCCTTTCTCCTCACGCAACACAGTGCAGCAAGGGGGGAGCTTAGCGTTCTGACCACAGCCGCACCCCTCCCCTGTGGCAGCCCACGGGCAGAGTCCTGTCCCAGCTACCGTGGCACAACATGGTCATGTGGTGTATTTCCACCCAGTGTGACCTCATCTGACCTCCCATAGGAACATTAGCGTTTATCTATGTTGTGTTTGTGTTTGTGTGTGTGTGTGTGTGTGGGCGGGGGGGGAGAATGCAGGACTTTGAGAAGAGATAGCCTGGGTGTTGCACCTGTAACGGCTGTGCCTCCTGTGTGGGGCTTATTACAGCCGGCTGGGCGTTGCACCTGTAACGGCTGTGTCTCCTGTGTGGGGCTTATTACAGCCAGCTGGGCGTTGCACCTGTAACGGCTGTGTCTCCTGTGTGGTGTGACTGACAGGAGGGACGTGTCACAGTTACCAGTGGAGGACGGGGGTCTGGAGCGACAATGAGAGGCTGGTGTGGTGTCAACGCTCTGACGGAGTCAACGTGACAGGTGAGACATCAGATAAACAAACACACACACAGAGAGAGAGACATAATACGATGAACCACTGGCACACACACACACACACAGAGAGGCATAATACGATGAAACAGACCCAAGCTGGAGGCCAGGTTGAAGACTACACCTCCACACTCGATGTTCTGGTCTCCGCGGAGCGTGCGATTGATTTCTCCTCTCGCTCTAAACACGAGTAAAATCAATGAGCTAGAGACTGCTGGGAGGGTTTCAATCCATATGAATATAATGACCCATTTGTATTGGTGGGAAATTAAGCAGCGTAGAGAAACAGGAGAACGGTATTTGTGCAGAGGGAAGCTTTTTCGGGGCAGCATGATGCCTTATCAGACGAAGGTAAAGGGGATCTTATCTCTGCAAGGAGAGAGGCCTTTGGCCAAAACGTAACCGGGCAGACTGAGACGACAACCTGCTCGTCATACTTTGACGTGCGTCGTGCTCACGTTGGTCAGGTGTCCTGATAGGCGGCTGAGACCATTAATCAGCCGTGACACCACATTAGTGGGCCGATGGGTTAAGAGCCTGTGTGTGTGTGTGTGTGTGTGTGTGTGTGCAGGGGGGTGTTTCCCACAGAGCAAGCCGTCGACGGTCAGACACTGCCATCCACACTGCACCAAACCCTTCTCCCACTGCACACCGGTAAGACCCCTGTCCATCTACAGGCCATCCTTCACCCCTGTGTGTGTGTGTGTGTGTGTGAGTGAGTGTGTGTGAGCATGCGCGTGACTGTGGGTGTTCCTGTGTGTGTGTGTGTGTGTGTGTGTTTGGCCTGGCATGTATTTTCTGCCCAGAAATGTGGAGAACGTCTCATTAAGTCTGCTAAAGGTTATATATCATATACTTATAATATAGTATTCATTATGTGAATAAAAGGGCAGGAGGTTTATTTCTGCCGTGGTCGTTGCAAGGCAGGAGTTTAAAATGTGAACCTTTACTGCCACCTGGAGTAAGCTCTGTGTAACTGCAATTAAAATATGCGCTGGTGCTTTCTATTAAGTTCTCTGTTTATGCCTAAATCCTTTACAATACATTTAGTAAACAACATTTTAATTTTAAATGGCCTGAAGAGCAGAATGTCCCCAGTATCATCGGGAATTCATCACTGCCTCCTTTATGGAGATACATTGAGAGAAAAAAAAAACTGATTAAACAAATATATATAAAAAAAAAAAAAAACTGTCATTGAAATAGGTTTTGAAATTAACTTTGGGAACCAACAATATGATATGGTGTTTTGCTGCATGCCAGCTTGTTTCAGTTACGATGTCACATTTTCTTCCACGCCACAGAGACAGTAAAGTTCCGCGACCTTTCCTAGAATGCATTATATTACCTAAAGTAGGTTTTAAATGTGCATTTGCACTTTAATGAGGGCCTTGTTAGTTTAAGTGTGTCAAGAAAAAGTGATAGTAGTATTCATATTTTTAGGGCACCATTATATAAAGTCCCACATTGAACGAGTTGTTTTTAAGTTCTGATCTTACGTTCTTACTCAGACTCCTCCGATGTTTTTGCTACATAGTAGCTTACTGCTTTTGTGCCTTTACTTAATGTTTGATGGATGGAAGAGGACCTATTTTCTCATGTAACATACAGTATAACTATATTCTCACGTCATTAGACGAGTGACTACTCTAGTGTTGTCCCTGGTGAAGGTCTAGCCTGTGTTGCTAACAGAACAGAGCCGTTTTTGTGGCGCGTTGTTGATATTGCGATCCAGGTTTTTTCCCCGTGACTTCTTAAATATGTTATTTTTTGAGGTGCGAAATTTGTTATAATTTAAGCTACATAACAATCATTTTATGTATTTTAGCAGTTAATGAAGGCCTGCAAAGCAGTCCCAGTGCTGTCACTGTACTACCAGTACAGTGTCTCTTGTCCAATCAAATTACTTGGTCAGAACTGACCCTCCCTATCCAAACCCCTCCCCTTTGATGCTACAACAGAGACTTTATTCTGACCTTGAAAGTTGCATTTAAAAAATACTTTTTTGAAAACGCATTGAAAATGGCTGACATGAAGAAACAAATAGAAGACTCATTGAAAAATCACATCAGAACAAATAGGAAGTGGGGTAGAAGATTTTCATTGGCTGTTAGACTCTGATTCCGGCATGAAGCTTGTGCAGTGCTTTATTTACCCTTTGAGTCTTTCTGTTTATTTTATTAAGCCGTAACCGTAGCCTATTTATATAACTTTAATTTATCTAAAATACCTGCACACAACTGGACTCAGCTAATTTAATATCATAAGTGTCCAATTTAGTCATCAAGTTATGTGGTTGGTCGTCATGCACGTCAATCAAAACACCTCTCCTGTCAAGTGGGCGGGTCTTGCTGTGGTTCGCAATTGCTGTGTCCCATCAGACTTCATACGCAAGTAAAGGCTGGTAATTGGTAGTGTTGCAGCATATGTTCTGGGTGCAGACCAAAGGCCCGCTCTGAAGAAGACAATTCAAAATCAATGTGTAACATACCACTCTAAAGAGGCATATATAGTTTGGACCCCTAAACTGAATTACTTCTGCCCATGCATATTATTTAACCTGACATGCCTGATGGAGAGCGTCTGGGGAGCATATGGGGAGCGTCTTTGGAGCCGTCCACCCAAACAGTTTGTAAAGGGCAGGCACATACTGTACATAAAATACTGGGCACATCTAAATCACGCCCGTTTAGCTATCAACACGACGCTGATTGGAAAGTTCAGGTACACTTGGACACATTGGCAATGATTCCTAGGCTTTCCAGACTGAGTCTCACAAGACCATCCTCGTGAGGCTACATTTTATTACCCATAATATGAAAAATAACAAAACAACATGTTTAATTTAAATAATTAGAAGTAATAAAAATGATATGTAGCAGCCCATGACCCAGGCATCCCCTCCACCTACAGAGCGGCGTGTGCGGCTGTGAGAAGGGTTACACTGGGGTGATGACCACGCAGGGTGTCCTGGACTACTGCACCAGGACCCCCGGGGCAGACAGCAAGAAGGCCGACGTGAAGATCAGCTCTGGACGGGGCCGACCAGGGCCCCCACCCCCCCGGGACCTCCTCGAGGAGTGGACCCTGAGACCCATGGGCCCAGGTACTGCTGGCACACACCCACACCCATAAACACACAAATGAACATGCACACACACACACACCTAGAGGCTTGTGAGCGTGTGAGAGACACAGAGAGAGGGTTTATGCTCTTTTAAGGTGGAGTCAGCTATCGTTGAGAAAGCTTTGAACTCGATCAAAGCAAGAACACCCCGCCCTTCAGTAGGGTTGGGTACAGAAACCCGGTGTCAATACACCAGCAAACACCGCTTCCTATTTGATTGGTATCTACCGGACCGAATTAAAATGCAAATTTCGGTGCCTCATTTCGGTGCCAGACTAAATCTACATTATACATTTTAGTTCTAAAATGGGGGTTAGAAATAATGTGTGTTTTTGCTCCGTATGAATCTGATACTTACACGCGTCACGTAGCAGGTACACTGGGCATGCACGGTCTCAAAATAAGACCAGATATGTATTTTATTGGACCGGATCACTGGAACCTATACTGAAAGGAACTCTTGAGTGTAGGGCGGTCATGGCGATATATATATTTTCCCATCGCACATGGCTACCGTTAGTTACGTTAAACATGCTTAAAATGCCTAAAGGTTCAGAACAGATGCACTGATTAACCGCCCTGTCTTTCTAATTATAGCGGCGTTACCGATCACATGCCTATGTGTTTACCTGTAATGTATGCCGGTGTGCCAGCATGTTTGCACCACAAAATATGTTCACTCGTACATTTTATTCTTATAATGTAGAGACTGTATCTACTGTATAAGATGTGGTAAACTACCTACAGATGACGTCTGCGTGGTTGTCCATTCTATTTGGTGTCAGAAGAAGATGTCAAGTTACTCGACATTCACACATTGAGTGTCAATATATTTTAAAATAAAAACGCATAGGCCAATTATTGTTTATCTGAAGACTAAATAATCTCAAAAGACATAGTTACTTGGCTTATTCTTATCCATAAAGACTGAAAACGGACGTTGTCTTGTAAAAGTGTAAACATGATAATGCCAGTGCTGGCGGCTAAGGGACCGTCAACAAATTACAGTGAATCATAATTTGAATAATAATGAACAGCAATGAACAAATTGCTGAGAACCGGCAGCTAGCGGGCCGTGTGAGGAGTCTTACAATCTCTGACTTCACCTTTAATGAAAGTGTCGTTTTCATTAGGCGTCACTGATACCTGTGATCATATCATCATGAATGTGGAGAATGGGAGAATTCCCAGAGTTTTTAGCGTGCTGTGTGTGTGTGGGTGTTATTACGTGATGTGTAATAAACCCTCTGTTTTTCTATTGGCAGATGGAAGACTGAAGCTGTGGGTTTACGGCGTGACTGCTGGTGGATTTGTCTTAATATTATTAGTTTGCGCAATATCGTTTTTGGTTTGGTAAGTATATTACTCACTTAATATCTTTCTATATAATGTCTCTGGTACTTCTCCCATAGAGTTCTATTGAGGACTCTCTAAGTGGTCTGTCTCCTCTATATAA
>JAOEGT010015095.1:0-10756 GCA_025447795.1 Speoplatyrhinus poulsoni
ATATATATTATATATAGATAGATAGATATAGATAGATAGATATCTATATATAGATATCTATATACAGTATATATATCTATATATATAGATGTGTATATATATATATATATATATATATATATATATATATATATATATATAGATGTATATATATATATATATAGATATATATATAGGAGAGTGAGAGAGAGAGAGAGAGAGCGCGATGACCTGTGACTCGCACCGATCCACACATTTCTGGAGCGCTGTGGCGCAAGGGCGCATCGCAGGCGAGCAGAGATCTCAGCTGGCAAGCAAACTGCACACGGAGAGAAGTCAATTTGTTGTCATGGTGAAAAAGTGGATTACCAGCCGCCACGACGCGCTGACAGCACGCACCTGTCTGTCCTGCAAGCAAAGGTAGGCTTTGTAGATCTGACGTATTAATGCGTTCAAATTAAACAGTCAATAGCATTTTAAATAATGCAAAAGTGCAAATGATAGACCACTTGAACCCAAATAATAGTAATAAAACAGATCACTAGGCAGAGCCAGATTGCCTGGATGTTTCCTGTCTCATCTCTGAAGAACGTCACAATACGATGTCACTTCGTTCATCGAACGATCTGATCGTTGTCTTTCCATATCGGCAGTTGGGATTATGCCTCGAATGGGGTCTCATCTTCGGTCGTGTGCAGATGAAAAGATCACGCAAGCCCGCGTTCATTTGATCCCTTTCCCGCGCAACACGTGCCATCACATTAGTATTAAAATGCTAAAATAAAATGTTCTATATTATTGATCAAATATACAAGGGTAAATATTAAAGCCCAATTTGAACAATTTTGCATTGTAGTGACATGCACATTTGTTGAAACTAAATCAAATGTTTCAGTCAAACAAATATATTAAATAGCTTTTTTCATGGTTGATCTCTGACAGCCAATGTTACGTCTATGTGTTTATTAGTAGTCGGCATAAACGTCACCATTTGACGACCCGGTAAACAGAAATTTGAGGGGAAAATCTGGACCCCCGGTCAATAACCGTGGCATGCTTAAACCCGGCCTCCGTGCCGCACAATTTAACGCAAACAAACGCTACCAAATTAAAAGTGACTCATGGTTCATGCTTAAAATATATAAATAGATAAACCGACACATAGGCTAGACGCGTAATCGAAATAATGATGTATGTTTATTCAGATGCCATCGAGGCCTATGCACAACATATTTATGTGTCATAAGGTCTTTGTTTAGACGAGTCTACTGAAAACGCCAATGCCAACGACGTGGCTATATTTGCTCAGAGTTTAACGGGATGAGTGGGAGAGCAGAGCAGATGTAGGAGGGACGGCGACAGTCGCACATCCATATACGCATTATTTTATTTGACACTGACACGTTATTATACGTAGTCCTCTCCCACCAGCTCTCCCCGCGCCCAACACAATCTTGAGCTCACTTATATCCTTGTTATATCCCCTGTCTGGCTATTCCTCCATCTCAGTTAATCTGTCTCTGTTTCTCTTTTTCTCTCCGCCACCGTGACCGAGCGCGGCTGTGCACCTGCGCGGGTTTAATCGCCAGTTTATATTTTCTTTTTTTGGGGAGGAGTGGTTCATTAGAGAGGAGGTGGAGGAGGTGGAGAGCGGAGGCGGGGGGTAGAGGTGGAGAGGAAGGGAAAGTGGGGAGTGAAATAAGGGGACCGAAAGAGAGACATTGGAATGCATCGAGATAATATACGAGGGACATATCAGCACAATACAGTAGGGGATAAAAAGAAGGGGGTGGGCGAGCGAGAGAGAGAGAGAGAGAGAGAGAGAGAGAGAGAGAGAGAGTCTAATTTGGCATGTCTACTCCGTGTTTAGACTATATATCGACTGGGAGGGGACATGCAGAGAGGACAAGAGGTAGAAACGGAGAAGCTTGCGTGGGAAGGGATATTAGAAAAATATGTTAAAATAAATGGAAATAAATAGTTTCTCTTTCATGTTAGTCTATTAGGTTGGGGCAGTCTGATATAGGCACCAGCGTAGGCTGAGAGAGACAGACAGCGGCGGGACAGAGAAGAGGTAGAGGAGGATGCTGTAACGGAGGAGGAGGAGGGGTGGCGTGGTGGCGAGAGCGAAAACGCGCGTAACAGGCACAGGTGTGCGTGACTGGAAACTGCAAGGAGCTCGGTGATAGCACCGGTGCACCGGTAGACCTGCTTGATTCACTCGATCATCACGGTATACCGTTTGAAACCCAGAACTTTAAGTGATCATTAAACGGAACCCTTTCCATGACGTCTGAGATAGCATTTACCAAGGTAAGTGTCTTAGAATTTAGCAGGAGTTGGTGCCGTATATGTATGCGCATGACATTATAGGCTATATTCTATATGCATTATAATTATAAGCCGTCAGGCTACACGATATAGTCGTGATTATTTCAGACAGCGTTTCTCTCATGATTTCACAAAGTATTCGTTATATTTTTGTAGGTATAGCTAACATATATGCTAGGTCCTGCTGTGCAAACGACGGACTGGTATATTTTCTATTTCAGGCAGTTGGTTTGATGGGAAACGCAGTGCTGCACCAGGCAGTTGTCGCTGGGGTCCAGGAACAGTTTGTTTGGTCGCCGTGTGTTTGTGCACGTTTCAGGCTGCATGTGCCTACAGTGAGTTGTATATATAGACACTATACTGTATTTTACTGTAGGCTATACATATCGGAATGCTAAATGTATATTTTTGATTTAGCAGCAGACAAAAATAGCTTATAAAAAAGCATGAAAAGCCAGCAATTGGCATTTAAGTGCGTGATGCCGGTTAATGCAATCGTTGGTCTCCACAGCACCTCGGAGAGCTATCGAAGGCACCTGCGCAACGTCTGGCTCTTGTTATTACTGCACACACGCACACACACACACACACACACACACACACACACACACACACACACACAAAGATGCCCATTGTGGTTAAAGCTTACCAGTCAAAGGAACAGTCCAAGGAACACATATGTAAATAGGCTATACAGAAAGATAGGCTACAGTAGAACAAGCTTACTCAGCAAACAGGGGTCCCACTTGGATGCATATACAACTTGTAATTGTGCTGTATAAAAAGTGCTGTCTTCTGTGACCTGTTTTGGTCAAAGAGATAAGTAAGATAACTGAGACCAAATACGATTAACTGAACAGTGAGTCATTCTTCTGAATGGTGTTTGGCCCACTGTATAGGTCCATGTATGGAAAACACCAGCCTTTAGAAATGTTAATATCTGACAACAACCTTCAAGGAAGCATTATTTCACAGTTGGATGTCTGTGTGTAATTCCTAGACACAGCCTTTGACTATGAGCAAACACATTAATGCTTTGGTTAACGTACCGGTGAATAAAGGCTGTCTTTCTTCAACATATATTCCCAGTGCTTCATAATGCAATATTATCTTACCTCTTACATGTGTGTGCCATGTAGCTTCAGACGTCAATATCGTGTGTGTGTATGCGTGTGCGTGTGTGCATGTGCGTGCACACACACACATGCTGTAGTCAACTTCGTTGACGTGAGGAGTGAGAAGCAACTCTTGTAATAAGGAGAGAGGAGAAATACATGTTATCAACACACACAGTACAACATTGTATAAACACACACACACACACACACATGGGGTGCATGGGATACACTCCTCTCAACAGCCCCACTACAAAGCCAGCAGGTCCTCTAGCCCTCCTCTACACAGTGTTACAAACACAAACTGTGATTTTGGGAAGGAGGGCGTTTGGGGGAGTGCACCCTTTCATTAATTAATTTGTTTTCTTTATTTCAGACATATTTTATTCGGTATTGATTTCAACCCTTTATTACAGTATTCACTAACTGCATCATACTTTTTTTGTTTATTGTTTAGAAGCATCCATCTTGCTATCCTCACTGGCCCTAATTTATATTTTCTCCTCTTTGAAATATACTTCTCCCTCCCCAATCTGCCCATCCCCCCTTTAGTCTCATCCTTCCACACAATCCACAACCGACTGTATATCCTACAACAGTCCTGTTATTTAGTTTTTTAATGAATTCCTCACATCGGACTTCATAGTCATTGCGTTACAAGCAGATATATGCAGTTAGCCAGCGCTGTGGGTCCCAGACCTTCCGTATGTAAAGGCTGGCTCTGCGAGACTACCACTTCGCTAATTACCATGGTCCTGTTGACTGAGTCGGGGTGAGTGGGTGAAGGGAGGTGGGGGACGCAGGGGTACGAGGACAAGAGACATTTGCGGTGGAAGACATCCTTTGCTGACTAAACTGTCCAGTAGGGGTGCACAATATATCGACTCAGTATCATTATCACAATATCACATTGCGCCATATCATATCGAAAATGTTGCAGGAAGGGTGCAATATTCAGTTTATTTAGTGGAGAGATGCGTGCATTGGCTGTTTGGCTTAGTAGTGTTTGATTTAGACAGAAAAAGACGTGTGGATGAGGAAGCTAATAAAATAATAGAGATTGAAGATGAAACATTAGTGGCCAAAAAGAATGCCTCCTTGGTAGCTTGGAATTACTGATGTTGTACCAGTCCAATATGACTATGTGAAAGGAATATGAAAATGTGTTGTTTTTATATGTTATGAATATATTTTAATGCATTTTCCCATGACCTTTGTGTTTTTACCTATGTTTACAAATATCGAAATTTATATCAATATTGCAAATTTCATGATCAATATCGCAGTATCACATTTGTCAATATTGTGCACCCTTATTGTCCAGGCTTCCCCAGTGTTTGAGTTCAATTCAATTGCTCCCTGGTGGCACGACAGTTTATTTGTGCAGCTCCGAGGTTATAAACACATTGTAAGATAGTGTGGCAAACACAAGGAGAGGCTCTTCAAAGTCTGTCAACCTGGCTGCCGTGGTGGAAATATGTATATATAGTTTTATGGGTGGAAAGCAATGGGCTCCGGTTTGGTTTATAAAGCTACAATCTCCAGCATTTTCATTGTAATACATGTCTGCTGTGTATGGCTGATAGAATGGCACAGTAATGATAGCCTGCTCAACATCCATGCAAGCCTTTTTATTTGATTGTTTTAAAAATAATGGTGTCCAGATGTGACTCTCCCTGAAAAATGGAATTAGTATGATAGTGTACAGCTGCGATTGTTTGCCTTGTGAGGATTGGCACAACAAAATTATACAGACACTACCATGGCCCATGTTGTTCATTTGGTTTTGAGTTGATCAGCTATCCCTTCCACCAGGGCTATTCAACCCTGGTCCTGGAGGGCCACTGCCCTGCATGTTTTAGACGTCTCCATGCTCCAACACACCTGCTTCTAACGAATTGGCCATTATCAGGCTTCTAGCGGCCCATTCATTTGAATGAAAACACCAGTGGGAAATTAACAATTTGCACATTGATACATGTAACAGTTTTTCTATTGTACCACTAATATTCAATAACACTATCCCACAGCATACTGACAGAGAAGGGAGGATTTTGTTAGAGTTGTTTATTTTGAAGCTCGGATAAAACTGTTCTCTCAAATTGTCTTCTAAAACTTGTTTTAGAGGATTTTCTAGTTTATTGAATGGGATGGAATGGAAATCTGTAAATATTGCAGTATAGAAAATACACCCTAAGATATTGATAAATATATAGTGGTAGCACTTCAGAATAAATTTACATTAATTATCATGAATTCATGCATGAATTACTGATAGAAAAACATTGTTGAAATACATTGTCATATAAATTGGTATATTTTTTATTATAAGACCACATTTATTTGATCAAATACATCATTAGCATGCTTACTAGCATATCATAATTAATGATGATGTACTCACCAAAAGTTAACGCTTTAATGAATGTGTTGTTTATGCGGATGAGGTTATGACTCAAATACTTTGAACTCATGTTAACCAGAGCCATGTAAAGAGAGAGTTGCGTGCATCATGTCCGTTCACTCCAACAGACCGTTTTTTCACAGCAACGGAGCCTCCATATAGTTCCTAGAAGTTAGCCTAAATACTAAAAATACACTATAAATTCTATTTTATATGTATCAGTGATTGTATTGACTACTTATTACCAAAAAAATAAGTTATATATATATACTATATATTCAAATTGCCCATCAAGCCCTTCCTGGAACTATGTTGCCATAGGTTTTTGCCTCTCCATGAACCATTTGACCGTTGACAATTTCGAACTTTCATTGGCGTAACTGTTATTTCCATGGCTCTGATGTTCATTCCTGAAGATTCATGCGATACTTATGCATTAAATAATGCAAAAATAATATGATGTATTAATGCATGAATTTGTGACAATTCATGTATTTATTCAAAGTGTTACCTAATTAGTATTTAGCATTATGCCTGCTGGAAGATTTGACATAGATTGGGGCAATGCAAGTATACTATTTTGATTGTTATTACAGTCTGGGCGGTTTCTGGTGCTATCTGTCACTCACAGAACACAGTTTTGTTGACAAACAGATTTAAATCTTATTAGAATGTTACTTGGTATTAAATGTCATGGTTTGTGTAGTTGAAAAATACAGCTTATAATGATTATATTGTTTAAAAAGAAACGTCATTATGCATCTTCAACCGCTACTGTAGCTCTCGTCTTACAAACCCTTTTCCGTGTATAGGTTATGTGACCCTGCCTCGTCATCTTCCGTTACAATGGAGAACAAGTCTGCTTTATAGCTGTGGAAGTCAGGAGATACATTTGATCAGCGAGGTTCGACTAAAGAAGTTCCCACATCCCATTGCTGTGTCTGTCTCACGTTTGTCGCAGCGATGGTTTAGCCTTGAACAAAAGAAGAAGAGGAATGTGAGAGGCACAACCAAACACTTCATAATTTCTCATAATAATAAGGGATTTGCTATGACAACGTCAAGACTAGAACTCCCCTTCCTGTGATTTCTGAACAGATCGGTAACATGCAGTGGCTGCTGTTGGCACTAGCCGCGTGGGCGGTCCCTCGGTGTGCCCACGCTGCCCAAGCCAATGAGAGACGGGTTGTGGCACACATTCCTGGTGACATCATCATCGGAGCTCTGTTCTCTGTGCATCACCAGCCCCCTGCCGACAAGGTGCGTGTACTACAAGTTCGGTCTGCGTACTGTGTGTGCTTATAGCAGAGGTCTTCAACGTTTTTCAGGCCAAGGACCCCTTGGCTGATAGAAACAAGGCACAGGTGTCACATATGGTATAACATATTTTGTGGCTGGGCCAACAATAATGTGTAGGGTGGCCTATTATTAAAAGTTTGGGATGAAATAATTTGAAGGACTCCCTGCCATACCTCTGAGGACATACTAGGGGTCCAGGTTCCCTGTTTTAGACCTCTGGCTTATAGGTCCCTATACCATATAAGGTGTATATAAATAAGGTGTGTACTGGGTACTTACCATATCAGGTGTGTACTTAAAGGACCCATGCCATGAAAACCAAGTATTTCTAGTTGTTTTTGGAATTAGCAATGTCTGTGTGACACTGAGAAGTAGTAAGCCTTTCAAATTGGACTGTTAGCTTCCTGGTCTGTATTGGCTAATAAAGGGAGAGAGGCGGGGAAACAGGCGAATGAGAGAAAAGTGCATATGTTGTGTAGATTACTGCATTACTGTTTGTTTGGTAATGCCCCTATGAGGATATGGTCAGCTACGTAGTAAACAAGGCAGGGAACTGATGTTGATCACCAGTGCACAAACTGTAAGTAAAAGTTTAATGTTCAACATTTTCAAATTACCAAATCTTTGTAAGTTTGTAATAATGCTTTTATCTGGGTCAGTGATCATATAAAACATTTAACGTTATGTCCGTGATAATAACAAAGATAGAATATGTCATTGTTTAACTTTAACGTTTCTTGTTTAACCGAAAGGTTCTCTATCATATTTGAAATAATCATAAAGCTATATTCAAATTTCTGAAGATATAGTGGAGTAACGGTGTCCTGAGCAGAGAACACACTCCTTTGGTGTTGTAATTGAGCTCCTCTTTTCTTTGTTTTTATAGCCGGACCAGCCGTATGTACATGCTAGCCTGTGTGTGGCTTGCACAGCATTTATTTCGGTTCGAGATGCTGGTGCGATCTAGTATCTTCTACTATATCTACTATTTTCTACTATATAGAAACACTTTTTATTTTTTAAGTGAATATCACTCTCAGCAGATGAGCCAGTGTATAAACCTTGGCTGCAGCTGGACTAGACAACTTGTAAATTGCTTTCAAACCAATTGGAAAAATAAAATATGGTCCCAATAACTGTTGGAAAAAAACTGTCTTGCAGAGAGCCCTTTTTATTTTTCTGTCCTTTGACCAGGCACATACTGTGTACAGTACACAGAGGAGGATACAGGTGTTGCATGCTTTTTGTCTGGAAATTGAAAAAAAAAATGTCTTGGCAAGTCATTAAAATTTTAAACACATTTCCAAGACCAGCCACATGAATATATATATATAAAAACACTGAATTCATGATTCAGAGGTGTCTTTGTTTTGACTGAGTCCACCTTTAAGTCCAGTAACGTCCAATGTGTCCCCCCGTAGGTCCACGAGCGTAAGTGCGGCTCGGTGAGGGAGCAGTACGGCATCCAGCGTGTGGAGGCCATGATGCACACGCTGGACCGCATCAACGCCGACCCGCACATCCTCCCCAACATCTCGCTGGGCTGCGAGATTCGCGACTCCTGCTGGCACTCTGCCGTGGCCCTTGAGCAGAGCATCGAGTTCATACGCGACTCGCTGGTCGCCTCCGACGAGGCCGAGGAGCTGGCGGCAGGCGGGGCGGGGGGCATCGGGGGGGGCGGCGGGGGAGGGGCGGCGAGGTGCGCGGACCCCTTGGCCACCCCAATGCAGGGCAAGAAACCCATCGTGGGCCTGATCGGGCCCGGCTCCAGCTCAGTGGCCATCCAGGTCCAGAACCTCCTGCAGCTGTTCAACATACCACAGATCGCCTACTCTGCCACCAGCATGGACCTTAGCGACAAGGTAGCGGCAACGACACACTGCCTTTCATCTGTCTACTTTATATTGTCAATGTCAATGTCAACTTTATTTGTATAGAACATTTAATTCAACCGTGGGTGACCAAAGATCTGGACAAGATCAAATATCTAATACATGAACATGTACAGGTGAAATTAGCAAAACTAACAGGAAACAGACAAAATAACAGCGCAGACATTTGATGTCACTGTGATGGCAATTTCTCTAAAATAAATGCTCTTACCAAGATCTTGTATTAGGCCATACTTCTAAAGAGTTCTAAACAAATGTCTTATCTGAAAACAGACTTGTCTAGCTCTGTTAATACTTGAAGCACTAATTAATAGACAACATTGCCAGTTAAACATGTTCACCTTTGTGTTTACAGGTTACATATAATCAATGAGTGTGATCAATCAGTTAAACTAGAGCTTGCTATTACATCACTCAGCTGGGATTAAAAGCCAGAGTAAAAATGTGTCTTCCAAAATGACTATATATAGACTGGAATATACAACAATTACACAATATACAACTTGAATATACAATGGTAGGTAATGCTAGTAATATACATTACACAATATAGTGTATTGGCTACATTGGTCAAATAGACAGCTGGCTATCTAGAAAACGTGGAGAAATAGGCAGGTCTTACGTAAAATGGAAGCTACAAGAACTCCACAGCGCTGTAAAAACTAATGTTTTGTATAGTTCACCTGAAGTTGGGCTGCTGCTCTAAAGCCAGTTTTGCTGCTCTTATCGCTCCGTTTGTTTCCATTGTGCCTAGAGCCTGTACAAGTATTTTATGCGGGTGGTTCCTTCAGATGCCCAGCAGGCCCGAGCCATGGTGGACATCGTCAAGAGATACAACTGGAGCTACGTGTCTGCCATACACACTGAAGGTAGCGGGGACATGCACACTCACATGCACACATACACACCCTCACACGGACACGCACATGTTTACGCGCGCACACACACACACACACACACACACATGTTTACGCGCACACACACACACGCAGACACACACGCACACACACAACCCGACCAGCAAGCATGGATCGAAACGCTACGGAGGCAAAAACGTCTGCAGTCACCCACTGACTGTCTCACTCTGGTTTTGTTGGACACTACAGACACCGGCAAAAACATGCACAGTAACATATACAGAGATAAATGTGTTGTTTTCAGTACAAGAATTGTGGGAAATATAAACCTGGGGGAAAGAGGAGTTGTGATATAAGAGATGTGCATTTTCTCCAAATATGTTCTGTAGGACCCTATATGTTCTGTAAGACCCTATATGTTCTGTAGGACCCTATATGTTCTGTAGGAACCTATATGTTCTGTAGTACCCTATATGTTCTGTAGGAACCTATATGTTCTGTAAGACCCTATATGTTCTTTAGGACCCTATATGTTCTGTAGGACCCTATATGTTCTTTAGGACCCTATATGTTCTGTATTATCAACTTCTGGGGTGAGAACCAGTTGTTTAGTATTCTACCTTTTAGCCAGGTAAACATCTACGCAGATAGGCACACCTCAACGGACACACAACACAGCTCCCTCTCTCTCTCTCTCTCTCTCTCTCTCTCTCTCTGTCTCTCTCTCTCTCTCTCTCTCTCTCATTTCTATCTAAATCTACACCTCCCTCGGAAACGACTACCACTGTGTCTGTGCCGGGTTCTGCGGCATCAGAAGCCAGGTGGCGAGTTGACTCGCTCGTTACAACCGGATATCTTGTCGATGGTTTCGTAGCCGCA
>JAOEGT010015116.1:0-10755 GCA_025447795.1 Speoplatyrhinus poulsoni
GAGAGAGAGAGAGGACTACGATGAGAGAGAGAGATAGAGAGAGAGAGAGAGGACTACGAGAAGAGGGGATGAACCCATGAAAGCGAGAGTCTCAGAAAGTGGAAAGAGCAGGGTACCGTAGAGGCAGAGGGTAAGAGAGAGAGAGAGAAAGAATTCCATTGATTCAGCAAGCCATGAATGGACTTCAGAGAGGAGACCCCATTCCTCTTTCCCCCCACCCCACCACACACACACACAATAGCTGGCCTAAACCGCTCCCTCTCTCTCTACCGACCCTGAGACATCCACACCCAGCCCCTCCCCTCCCCATATTCTGTTTGTAGATGTTTAATTAATCTCCTTTAAAATCCAAACAAACGAACACACACACACACACACACTCCCTAAACCCCCAGAAGGGGACCTTTTTTTCTCAAAGAAGCTTGTTCTCAGGATTAATGGAAAACTTCAAGCGTTCTACAACAAGGGAACATTGTCATTGTGTTATTGCTTTGGTAAATATAACACACAATAGAAGATTACTTTTTACAGGTATAGAAAGTCATTGTAATCAAATTGTAATCAACACACCTTCTTTAGATATTAGTTTTACTGAATTAGGGAAATTACAGTATACTGTAAAGAGACTATAGAGAGAAACACACCCGAGATCTTACCACGACCTCCACACACACACACACACACGCACACACACACACGCACACACACACGCACACGCACACACACACACACATGCACACCCACAGTGGGGGGTGCAGGGTAAGGCAGATAAGCGAAGACAAAGAAGTAAAGGAACAGAACTTTGAGTGAAAGACGAGATAAGCTGACAGTCAAAACTTCCAAAGCGACAAATTAATTTAGGCATGAGATCAATAACTCATTATCACATTCAGAACAGCTCCTGCCTTTAAATTGGTTACAACACACTGTCAAGTGCAAACACAAAACACCAAACACGCAATTGGAAACACACGCACACACACACACACGCACACAGCACACATTTATAAGCACACACACACACACTCAATTATTGCCCCACAAATGAGAACCTGCAGGTTGCAGATATCGAGCGGTTGGATGAACTTTTCTAAACCTTGGCACCCATGGGTTCAGTCTACCTTGTTAAAAACTGTTTGCCAAATAATTATGGAAAGTTTTGTTCTGCTGAATGCAGGCAAGGGGGAAAATGTTTAATGAGAGACACACACACGTAACACACACACACACACACAACATAAAGGGCATTATAGGAAAAGGAAGCCCTTGACGTCCATGAAACAACCAGTCATTTGTGATCAAGTCAGATTGTAATCAATAATTCATACTCTTCATTCATGCTGCTAAACATTGGCAGTTACACACAATTGACAAATTGGTTATGGGCAACTGATCAATAAACACTAAATCCAATCAATTTAAGCAACAAAACCTAATCTAATAAACTTGAATCAAAACAATGGGATCGTTATTTATTCAATAATGTCCACAATGCCGGTATAGCAAATACATCAATATAATCCCCTACCACCACAGACACAGACACACATTACATCTATTCAATATAGTCTCTCCTCTTTTCCGGTCATCTGTCCCTTGTTGTCATGGGTTGCTTCTTTGCTCAGTCAGTATGTGTTGTCTAAATGTTACCTCATTCCACTTCTCTCTCTGTCCTTTTGCAAACAGTCTTTTAATTAATATTCTAATAGACCGAGCACACACACACACACACACACACAGATATGTAATTAGATTATATCCTGAGAAGTGGAGGAACAGTGAAATATATATATATATATATATATATATATATATATAGAGAGAGAGATAGAGAGAGAAGAGAGAGAGAGAGAGAGAGAGAGAGAGGGATATTTACTGTTTGAGATATGATGTATTTGCTTTACAATAATGTTAAGTGGCCCACATTTGAGTTATGTTGCATCATTTGCTTCTCTGTTTGTTTTACAAATGCTTTATGCTCGCTTGTGTGTTCATGGTTTTGAAATATTAAACTTTTATTGTAGACTAATAATGCTAAGTGGTCTGGTAGTATGACTTATGGACTCTATGTGAGCAGACTACATGCAGTTTTCATAATATGAAACGAGCATGAGGTATTACAGCATTACACTGTAGGTAAAGGCAAATGCTGGATAATTTTGCCTTGGACCTCATTTTCCCATCTTAACCAGCAATCGTAGATCGTTTCTTACCAAACTCACCACAGATGGCAACATTAAAGTCCACCTGGAGCTCTCATACTGACATGCCGCACAGACATCCTAGCTGTTTCATGTATTATGTAATGGTTTGTTCTAAGCTAAAGAAGACGCTGAAGAAGATCTATCATGAGTTATTGGAGTTCAGCTTGAGGCTCTTCTATCAACATCTAGCTCTTGTGGTTGCCACGTCACTGTTCTAATACAACATATATGATATGGTATGATAACTGACATTTGGTTATGTAAGCTACTGAACTATCAACAATTGTACTTACAATATGTACTGGACCCCAAGCAATTTGTATTCACTATGGGCTCATTTGTGCTTCAATTGTGAATAATAGATTGTTGTGCTCAAAAGTGTATTTTGTGCAATATAATAGTTATTTATTTGATAGATTATTTTACAAACAAAAATATGTACAGTATAACAAGTGTTAACAATATTAGGGGCAATACAGTAGGGATGACACCATATACCATATCTTTTGAAATAAGAATGTGTTTACAAGCTCTACAAATTAGGTTTACAATATAGTAAATGTGTTTTTACAGAATCTGGATCGGACAAACAATCTAATTTTGACGTTCTTTTAAGAAAACAATGCCTTCCTTACCCGCCCACTTCTTCCCACTATTTTCATTGCATCTAGTGTTTAGTGTTCCATGAAAACATGTTGCATTTGTGAGTTAGTACAGTGTGTGTGTGTGTGTGTGTGTGTTCGGGGAAGGGAGGGAGGGTGCATGGGTGGGGGGTAGAGTTCTCTGGGGTGGATTATTGTGGGGAATAATGTCTGTGAGATAATTAAAAGGATTAACAGATTAAACAGAGATGATTACAGTTAGGCTGTCTCAATCTGTGCTCCAGGCAGGAGAGATGGGGAGAGAGAGAGAGAGAGGGGGAGAGGTGGGGATGGGTGGGAGTAGAGGTGGGGGGGTGTTGAAAGGAGTATAGTTGATGAAATCATAGATTGCCCATCACCATGCCCTGTGCTTTCAGCATGCATCTCTACACACACGTGATTGGGCTATAATTGTGGGTTTATTATTGTGTGAGTGTTGTCACGTGATTTGTGTGTTCCATTGGTATGCTAGCTGTTGGCATAGTTGAGGAAGCATTTCCAAAATAAATAATAGACAGAGAAGACTGTATTTTATGGTCACAGTTGAAATACTGTACACTGGGTTTAAGACACACACACACACACACACGCGCACACAAACTCAAACAAATACGCCCATGAAACACACATTGTGGCTCACCGGCCAAGGTCACTGGTGACACACACACACACACACACACACAACCTCCTGAGTGGTTTCACACAGGATATATGTGGTTTGGTTGTGTTTTTTTAATGTGAATGACCCCCTTTAGGCAAATATGATGAACTATGTGCTCTTGTAGATGTACTGACCACACATATGCTCTAGTAGAAGTCAGACGTTATTATTAAATCACTTTCATTCACCTGGTGTTCTATTGCCGATTTTAATGTAGTCCGGTTTCCGTAATAATGTTGATCAAATGCACTGCTAATGGGAGGAACATAGGCTACATTCATTGTGTGTTGATGGCTTGCGTGTGTATGCACGCTACTGCACTGAGAGCGTGCATTGTTTGCATGTGGGACCATTCAACACCATATAAAACCTAGACAAACAACTGTTTCCCTGAATTCTGGGCGGTGGCAGTTGTTGGCGTGCATTAGTTGGTGGAGCGTCGGAAGGCCTCGCATGTGGAAGCCGATCTACTCTCCGTCAAGACAGCGGTCGTGCTCTGCCATCCACGCTGAGCTTTATCCGAGCCGACACGAGCCATAGCACACAATAACACAAGTCGTTCCTCATTAAAAACACATTAGACCCAGTCTGTCTGCTCCCCATTATGGATGTATAACTGGCGTAACAGTGCTTATTGTCCTGCAGATACCATTCTGGTTATGATTCACAGATTTACATGAATATGGAGCAGAGAGGCGCTCATGAAAGAGTTCTGGAGCCCGGAAATGTCTCTTGTTTCATGTCACGATAGTTTGAGGATTGAAAGGAAGGGGAGGGGGGGGGGTTCAAGCAGAGACACTAAACTATTCTATTCCTGTCGCTATTTCATTTATTAAAAATCTTTATGTGCGTGCGTGTGTGTGCGTGCGTGCATGTTTGTGTCCATTAAAGGCTGTGTTTGTGTCAAATCACTCAGCAGTTAGTCGTGACACGTTCTATCTACATCCAGCTCTCACCGAATACTTGCTTTGATTCACACACACGCGCACGCACGCACACACACAAACACAAGCACACACACACACACAAAGCTCTGGAGAGTCCGATGCTGGTGATTGTGCGGTTCATTTGAAGGACTTCATCTGGTCGGATGCAGTGCATATATATGTGTATGTGTGTGTGTGTGTGCGTGCGCGTGTGCGTGTGTGTGTGTGAGAGAGAGAGAGAAAGAGAGATGATATGAAGGTTGTTTTTTTAACAGCACGGGTCAGTTACCTGGGGTGTCAGGGAATTTTCTAGAAAAATACTCCCATGTAATTGTAGACGTTCTCTCTCTCTCTCTCTCTCTCTCTCTCTCTGTATGTACTGTGTGCATTCATGTGTGTGTCAGCATGAATATGTACTATGTCTGAAATGTAGTGTCTGTATACAACAGTATTGTGTGCCTTACCTTTAACAAAGGGACATGTGTTTTTCCATTTGTCAGCATGAATGTAATTGTGTTGTTATGTACTGTGTTACTGTGTGTGCTTGGTTAGCGTAAGGCTAGACAGAATAGCACACTTGTTATTGTTGTGCCTCTTCTTGAACGAGACAGGAAATGTGCAGGCAAAAAATAATCAATGACTTTTCTATCAGTCTGAAATCAAGACACATTTCTACTGCATGTAGGTTTTCCATGAAACACATAGGCATTATATCCGTATGTAAGAAAACATGTTTAAAGTTGTGTGATATTAATAGAATAGACATTATACCCTAAATACTAAATAAGACTACATTTAATAATAAAACCAGGATAGGCCGGAGAGATCACACAGGTGTGAATAAAAAATATATAGTTTCGTCAACAGATTCTGCTTCCGTCCCTTTTTCTTATTTTAGTAGATTTTTGATCTTATCTTATTTGCTTGGATTTGTGTTTTGCTTTGAGGCTTAAGGCCACATAGCAAATAAAATAAAAAGAAAGTCTTCCCCCCCAATGGAATATTCAATTACAGACTGAATCAGAGTTGAAATTAGAGAGGAGAAAAGCAGGAGGAGAGAACAGTGCTGTGACACAATGCATTATGGGAAACCACAGTAAAGCCGGTAAGTAGCGGGTTTCCACAGAGTGCGCAGTTGGAATTTACAGGCTATTATATTTTCAGAAGTGATTAGGATTTGTAACGTCCACACTGAGAGTGCAAAACGGACATCTTGACAGTCGATAAAATGAGTTTTGCAGCTGTGTGTGGTTAGAAACCACCTCTGCTTTCGACAAAATCTGGGGATTTTAAGAAAAAAAGTTGAGGTTAACCGTGGAAAAGTGTTTGCTAATGTTTTAGTATTTTGTTGGTGTGGCCCATCTTAGAAAGATGTTATTCATATGCCCACAGAGACATATGTGGGCATCATTCACAACACTCAGGTGTGTTGGCTCTTCTCTGAAGCAGAAAAGACAATACGACAACATTAAACTGAAGCAAATGTTACTGTATGTGAAATGTTTTTCTACATAGCTATGCATTGGGATAACAAATCACTGCATATCATGAAGATATATTACACCAGGCACTTAATGTAATCTGTTACACAGACCTTTAACACTGATGTGAATTAAGAGATTGCAGTTTCCCATGGATAGCACTTTACATGTCTAACAGACCAAATGTTACATTAATAAAAAGAATTTAAAAAATCTTCAATTAATTTATTTGATCTCCTTGTTATTTTATAGATGTTTGGTCGTCTAACAAGGCCTTTGAAAACAATTTTTAGACAAATGAAACGTAATAGTCTACAGAATGGATTTAAACATGACTGAAGTCTTCCCAAATCATATATAATGTCACAACACACATATGTTGTTAGGTCTGCATTGTGTGTCTGTAAACAAAATAAAAAAATTATAGTGCTGATTATTTTTAGGTTTCTTCATTATTTGTAGATGATAGGACAATATGGTGCCATTTAGGAGGACTTTTGTTTTAATGACAGTTAATAAATGATACGTGTGTACAAATATGTATGCATTTGCTAGTGGTACATTATTTTACATGTTCAATCATGTTATAGCATATAATCAGATTTATGAATAAATAAAGAATAACTGGATAGAACAAGAAAGATAGGGGTAGGCAACAGTATAACTAGAATTTTAAACTACAATACATTATATGGAGAAACAGAATAGAAACCGAATAGAAAGATGAAACTAGAACAGAAAAAACATCAGTCTCTCTCTCTCTCCCTCTCTCTGTTTGTGTGTCCAGACCAAAGGCTGGTGCCATATCATTGGCTGGGCAACCAACACATCCCATTTATACAACACCACCACAGCAAAACACAGCCTTGAACGCAGCCCAGAAACCAAAACGAACACAGCAGCAAGACCGCTATCTGAATGACTAACTATCTGTGTGTGTGCTTGCGTGTGTGTGACCACTCCGTGAAGGGTAAATGAATAGTTTTGATATTGCCAGGGGAAATTCCGCAGTGTGATTATATACAGATCAATTTACATGTGGTTTTGGGGTTAGTTAGACGCTGCTATGCATTTATTGCTGTTTGTATCTTAGCACACACATGGACATACTATGCGTGCTCGTCATTACATAGACATACGCCTTCACTATTATGGAAAATTAAGTATTTCACCTACAAGTCTGTAAATTAATATATAAAAATTATTGGTTAATGTTACAGTGCGCCGTATAACATAAATAACATAATATGATTTGCCTTTACGTTCTTGTAAATATTTTTTAAAGTTATTTATATTTATATTTTTCAGCTTCTTATCTTATTCTTAGCATTATCCCCATTCCAAATCAATCACAGACTAGCTTTTATTTTTTGCATCTAAATCTAGAACTACACCAAGGCGTGGATTAGCGGCTGGGCGTATTCTAGCAACAGCCTAAATACCATGTCATTGCGATTGTGCGAGGACGCTCTTTCAGCTACCTTCTAAGTCTGTGCGGACAACACAAAAAACAGAAACAAGGAAGTTGTGGGACTACCAGCTAGTAAAGAGCGAACCACAACACTGACACCAACATCTAGTAGCCTAGTGCTTGCGTTATCAAATGTAGGCCTTTCTAACCCTTTTGTTAATTAAAAATGAAATGAAGAGAAGACAAAGGAAACATAAACAGGCGAGCAACACGGAGCGTTTCCATCCATTTGCCGTGATTTGGAGGTATCATGTTGAAATGCAAAACGTAAACAGTTTACTTAATTGTTTTGAGGAATAAAAATAAATGTTCTCACTGTTATTAGGTTTTTGTGTTTTTTATATTTATATTACTCTGCAAGAAAGCCTGAAAAGCCTTTACCTAGATTCTCATTGGTGGAAACGCTAGCCATTTCCTTCACCTCTCGCTGCCGATTAAAAATTTGAACCGCTAGAAAAAGTTGATAGAGCGTCGGGTTTGGTAGGAGCGGTCGGTCCAGCGGCTACACCAAAGAGTCAACCAGCGACCTGGCGATATCACACTCCCACACGCACGCACGGAAATCGCTGCGGTGTAGTTCTAGCTTAACAATCTCATCTGTCTTACAATAACATAAAAGGATCTACAGTAAATATCACATTAAATATTACATTTAAAAAAAAGTTTGGCAAAGAGGCATTTTCAGATTATTATTTAATGTCAGCAGATGGGTAATGATTTACTAATCCTTATGGAATTTGGCAATGCCATTACATTAAGTGACAGAGTGGCCAGAAGGTTGCCAGGGACGACAAGGGGAAAGGCGCAGAGAGCAAAGAAGGGTTTAGGCCAGAGGCCAAAGTAGGCCACTGCTATGAGGCTGCAGATTGTCATCTTTACAGTTTGTAGTTGTTGAGGAAAGCTAAAAACATGGCTGAGCATACATCAGCAAGACTTTAAATGACTCAAGTGCATAGGCCATCTTGAGGAACAGCTACAGGTTACAGAGAGCACAAGAGTGAGAGCAGGTAGGTTGTCATTGCATTGTTAAGAGGAGATCTCTTGACATCTCTGACATCCCGAACACATTACCCTTGAGCCTTCCATTTTGAGGTCAACATGTAATAGAGTCAATTTTGTTCCACATCCACGCTAAACCATTAATCTCCTGCCGGTGGCTGTTTTAATCTGACTCCACTCCCAGTAGTGTGCCGGTCTAATCACTAAGGACCACAAGTGAGAATATATGACACAAGCTTCCATGTCACCCTTGACATTGAGATGGCCTGCGTTATGAGTTTCATAATCAGGGACCTCTATCCTATCTGTTCAGTAGCGTAATGACCATCCCGAGCTATTAAACGTCCTTGCCTTGGACAAACCTTGTATGAATAATTTAGCCTCCTTTTCTTAACTGTAATGGACAACCGACGGTTGTCTCAGAGGAAATGTATTGTGAGCCAGGAGCTAGCTAACACGCCGTTGACATTGAGCACTGGTACAACCCTGCCTTGATGGACTGACAAATACATTCTAACAGCTTTTGTACTAGGATAGTGCTTAGATGTGTGTTGTGTAGGAGCTGGCTGCGGGTTACACACAAAAAGAACCACCAAAAAATGGTGTACGTAAATGGAACAGACATGTTTGTATTTTGTTATATTTCAACAGAGGCCGAGCAAACAGGAAAGTAAAATAGAGACAGGTAGACATATACTGTAGATAGGAGACGGGTGATGGATACGATGCACACACATATTTTCACATGAAGTACGTAAACATGAGATTGGGCACACGCGCACACACACACACACACACACACACACTTTTACATTTCTGTCTGCTGCATATTTATCTTCAAAGAAGTAATCAAATTACAAAGCTTTACCACAAAATCAAATGCTCTCATTCTATGTCAGACCACCAGTAATTACCTTTCATGTCACTCTCAGAGACAGGCAGGTATATGCATGTGTAACTTTATGTGTGTTTGTGTGTGTGTGGTGCAGCTGTTGAAAGATACAATGTATACATTTTTTATGTGTCCAGGTAGCCACTTGTTGGTGTCTAACCTTACAGTACGTGTACGTGTGCCTGCGTGTGCGCGAGTTTGAATGTGAGAGAGAGAGAGAGAGATAGTGTGTGTTATGATTGTAATAGCTGTATGTTTTAATAATTTACATTCTGTTGTCCATCATTATGATGGAAAACTACCACCTGCGTGTGTGTGTGTGTGTGTGTGTGCTGCTGTTCCTTCATGCAGGTGTGCGTGTGTGTGTGTGTGTGTGCTGCTCTTCCTTCATGCAGGTGTGCGTGTGTGTGTGTGTGTGTGCTGCTCTTCCTTCATGCAGGTGTGCGTGTGCGTGCGTGAATGTTTTAAGGGGCTATCTGTAAGCTTGCCTGCTGTTAGCCTGCATGTGTGTGAAGATTCCCCTTGCATATGTGTCTGAACGTCTCCTGACCATTAGGGCAAGATGTACATTATTCATGGTGGCCTGCCAAGATCATTATCGGCAGAGAGCTGCGATGGTTTAAAGGAGGTTGACTGACGAGAGCAGGCATGTGACCCCTGATAGATAAAAACACACATTTATCATGCTCCCTTCACCCGCTGGCTGTTGATTAATCCTGTTTCCCGCCACTTGATTGGTCACCATGTCTATTCCGGTAGGTTCTATAATTCATTATGTTCTATGTGGTAGCGGGTACATTCATTTGCCACGATTTGTTGTCAATACATTACTGTATATGGTTACCCATCAGCATTCTGCTGTTCCTCCAATATTGCTTACTGTTTGCTAACATCTGTAATATCCTTTCCTTGCTCACATTTTAGTGTTCTGTTGTATTCTGCTGGGACTAAGAAAAGTGACCCCTTGAATTGACTCATTTACTGTCTTTCCAGTGTAATCTACGTTAGATAATACTGCATTCCTCTCTAATCTCCCAGTATGCTGCCTTCTGTGTCCTTTCAAACAATGATTCCCAGTTTGACTAGAGTTCCTGCTCATGGATTGGGCGAGCAAACAGCGCGTGTAATGAATGATGCTGTGTAATTGGTGGTGAGAGCTCCCATAATCCATTTATTCTATTCCACAAACCCAGCGGGGTCAGTCGGTTACTTTAGAAGGAGTCTATAACCAGTACAGGCCGTCATTAATAAACCCCCGCCTTCCCAGTAGGAGTCCCAGACTGTCGAGGTAATACAGCCCTTCAGCAGTTGTAAGTCTGCGCAGTAAAACAGCGCTGGGGAACAGAAAGGCTGTATCGCGAGTAGATTGGGTTAATAATGCCTTAATAAACCTAGAATACACACTCTCTCTCTCTCTCTCTCTCTCTCTCTCTCTCTCTCTCTCTCTCTCTCACACACACACACACACACACACACACAC
>JAOEGT010015127.1:0-10754 GCA_025447795.1 Speoplatyrhinus poulsoni
TGTATATATATATATATATATATATATATATATATATATATATATATATATATATATATAACATGAACATCATAAAGGAATAACGTGCAGCCGTACTGCTCCTGGTGATCCCAGCACGGATGTGTGGGCTGTTGAAATTGGCTGCTTCATTGCAGTCAAGTTCTACTGTATTTATTATAGTGACATCCTGGCCATCACAGCTGCAAGTTTTGTTTTTACCATAAAATCAACAGTTTATTTTTTAAAGTAATAGGGAACCATTTTTTTTACATATAGGATAGGGCATATTTGAAATGGTCTCACTCATGTTTCCAACAGTGTAACGGTCAGTGACTGATTTACTATATTTCAGCAAATGCTTTGCAGGCTTGTTAAAGATGATTGTTGTCAAGTCAATTCAAACCTGTTAGCATCGATGCTACTTTGACCTCCATTAGACTAGTCAATATTATCGTGCTGCATGTCTTGCAATTCCTCCATGCCCCAGGCAGACAAAGCTTGTGGGCTATAGTTCATGGTTTGGAAAATGTTCTCAGTGTTGCCTTAGAGGTTACACGACGAGTCTGGAATTGGGTGACAGTGATTATGATGACTTGTGATTTGTTTGTATTCTAGGTGCTGTTGTGCTGTGTTCCAATGTGATGTGTTTAATATTTAACACAACCAGTTTATTCTTGTGACAAAACCACATCATTTACTCAGTGGAATTTCCTCTCAGTCAAGGGACAACCCCATGTTTTCAATCCACAATGAGACAATGCCAGCTGATGTCACCCATTACCTACAGCTGTAGAGCAGAGCAGTAAGTTTCAGTCAGTTAATACAGCAGATGTGATTATGCTGGTCTAAACATCTGTATGTTCATAAAGATCCTGCTAGCTTGTGACAGTAAACTGGCATACGTGAGTAAAGATCACAGATGGATGGATAATGCACCAGGGAATTCCACCACACACGTTTATATTCTTTTCTCCTTCTGTGTTTTCTCCATCGGTTTCTTTTTCAGTGATCAGTTTATTAATGGTTTGTCTTTCCACTGCCATCTCGTTTGCTCAGTGTACTTATTCAGTACCGTACTGAGACACACAACCCCTGGGATGTATGATAAGAATCGTATGCCCCATGTTGATGATGTTGTAAAGTTGCAGCATTGTCCTAATTCATTCATTCAAAATGTGTGTTCTTGAAAATAATAAACCCACCTAAGGCTGAAGGCTATACACTGGTTCAGAAGGATTCAGTCTATGTGGCGCATGTGTGTGTTTGTGTGTGTGTGTGTGTGTGTGTGTGTGTGTGTGCGTGTGTGTGTGTGTGTGTGGTTAAGGTTAGATAGTTTAGTAGGCAACTACTCATTGACGATTGATGGTGACATGCCGTCGCCTGTTGCGACAAAACTTTATGGTTCTGTTTATTCTTTCGGTACTCAGCTTTTGGACTTTCCGGGTAGGTTTGTCGACGGGTCCATTTGGAATGGATCTTAATTTATGGGTTATTAATTTATGCAAGTCAAGTGAAAAATGCTTAGATTAATTTCGGATCGGGTCCAATTTTTTGGATCCATGAAGACCTGTAGTGCGCGTGTGCACGTGTGTGTGACGTTGAACATGAACATCTATGTATTTTCCTTAATGCAAGATCTAACTGATGATCAATTCACACCTGTCAAAGCAGAGACACTGGACTTTAAGATCAACAGGACCAGTCTGTATAGCGTTTAAACACGTTGCAATGATGTTCATTTGTCACCAGCTATCGCTGCATAGTGCCTTGGAATACACAACTCTGTAGAAATAGACTCTCATAACCTTTAATGGAGGAACTGTCCAAACAAAGCTGTCCAGGTGATAGATATGGTCAGGATGTGGAGGCTATGGTCAGCAGAAGCTCTGGGCTGTTATGGTATGATGGAATGGATCTGTATAGGACATGCAGTACATGTCTCTGTTAAAGATATTACTGCCTTTTGCTATTTTATTTATTTAACCCCACTTAATTTGAATTATTTGAGGGTTGAATTACTGTAAAAGAAACATTTCATTTAAATCTGTAAGTGAGTACTTCACCTATGCCAAGTTAATCAATCCACCTGACAGGTGTGGTATTTCAAAGATGCTGATTTAACAGCATGATTATTGCACAGGTGTGCCTTGGACTGGTCACAATAAAAGGCTGCTCTATGTGTACAGGTTTATGCCACACAGTGCCACAAATGCCACACGTTCTGAGGGAGCATGCAATTGGCATGCAGGAATGCCTTAGATCTTTTACTTTAGTTCATGAAAAATGTGAATGTTGGATTTATATTATTGTTCATTATATGTACAAAAGGTACAAGTACATATAATACATATTTATTTCAGTTTACATGCTTCCTATCATTTGATAGAATAATACTGTACGGTAAATGTGAATTGGAAAATTAGTTGAATGGTCAAGGTAATGTTTTGTATACACATTATGTGAAAACAATTTAAGATTAAGAATTCTGGTACTGCGTATATTACAGTAGTATTTCTGAAATCTTAACTAGAGTAAATACATATATTTACAGAAAAACCTTTGAAAATATTTCTCTTGTTTCTCATTTGGGCCAGTGGGATTTGAGGCACTGAATTGACTTTGACTTGGCTTCGCTCTGGCCCACACTGTTCTGTTGCCAGTTCTATAAGGACTTTGGCCAGGCACAGAATTGCATGCTTCACACGCACACACACACGCACACGCACACGCACACACGCACAAGCACACGCACACGCACACACACACACACACACCAGCCTTCCTTTAATTGCATGGCATTCTCCCCTTTCCCCTTCTCTGCCATTCCATTCTGTGGTAGCAGGTTGTTGTTTTGCTGACACAGACCCATCCTGGCCTCCCATAGAGATGTGTTAATGGGAGACTTCTGGAGCTCCCCTCTCCTCCTTTTCTCTCCTCCTTTTCTCTCCTCCTCTCATCTCTGTCTCTTTGAGACAAACACACACACACACACGCGGGCGCACACACTCCTGAATTCCTTGGAAGACGGCAAAGCCCATCTTTATGTAAGTGCTGCTCAGTGTGACATTTATGGCCACTCTACCATCACCAGCTCCAACGTGTCTATGAGGCTTCCTGCCTATCAGCCTATATGATGAGTCCTGAGTGCTCTGAACAGCCCAATTCCACAACAGACAGACCCAGTCAATGCTGAGCCAAATGGTCAAGAAGAAGGGTACACATGTACAGAATACAGAAGACAACATGTGCCAATATAGAAAGTTTATTTTTTAGAAAGAAAGGTTACCCCAAAGATGACAGCAACCTTCTGCAGTGCTGCGGAGCAAACGTGATGTAACTGAAGCATTCACACAGATATTGCTGATCAGTTCCAAAGTATTCATGTACAATTAGTTGAAGGATTTATTTTCTAATCTTCAGATCTTGCCGAAAGGAATGCAATGCTTTATAATATAATTTAAACCTTGTCAGTGTATTTAATTGCTGTAGACGTCTTGATTGAGAGAAATTTTTGCATTTAATTATGAATCTGTTTTTGGTCTACAGTACTAGAGTGAGTATAGCTGACTTGAAATATCTGGTTAGGAAATAACACCAAAACAAACCAATGGTCCTGAAACAAGCCTGTCTCATAGAGACTGTGTTCAGATCCTGGCTTCAAAGAGATGTGATTGTCCCTCCTTCAGAATTATAGCCGTACTTCCAAGAGTCATTCCACACCAGAGTGGGACATTCCAAGGAAAACCATCACAGCAGGGAAGTAGTGTTCAGCCCTTTCCTTTGCTGCAGCCGTATGTGTGTGTGGGTGTTTATGCGCGTGTGTGTGTGTGTGTGTGTGTGTGTGTAACTCAATGTGAGTTAATGTGATGAAACAGCTAAACAAACTGGCAGCCTGCTTCGACAGCTCCAGCCCATAATCCTTTTAAAGCTTTTTTAAATTAAAACTGTAAGTATTTTAAAATGACGTCCCTAATGAGAAAAACATCACGCCAAAGAAAACTACAGGGGCAAAAATAAAGATCTCAAAACACTTTGCAATACTTGAACTGCTTAAAGTTGCAGCCGACAGGTGTGTGTGCGAGTGAGGCATAAAAGGGTGAAGCTCTGAAAGGAACTGGTGGTGGGAAAACGGTTATTTTAAGGTCCTTCTCTTGACGCCAGCTCCTATTTGCGTGGCGTTGGACCTTAAGTGTTTTTGACTGCGTGCTGGATGCCAACGGTTCTTGGCCTTCTTTACAAGGAAACTGAACAGAACCAAGCTCGATAGATGCCTAGGGAGCAGAACAACACATCAATTCAATCAGTAGGTGAAACTTATTGTAACCTGCCACGCTCACACACCCTTGGCAATGTAGACAACAGAAAGAAGGTCTTTGTACAACACTTGGTAACGCAAAGTGAACCCAGTCAAACAAATGATCCGTGCTCCGTTCTGTATGGAGACCCCGAGGGGGTCATAAAATGTGATTGGTGAGTGTGCGAGCATGGTTGTGTGCATGGGCGAGAGAGAGAGAGAGAGAGAGAGAGAGAGAGAGAGAGAGATAGACACTAAACAAGTGCAGGATATGTATCTTCTGTGAAAATGTCCCTCCACTGACAAAGGCCTGTAAACACAGCCAATAAGACCAATAGGAAACGGAGTTGACCCATGGGAAATGGAGTTGTAGCTGTACAGTACTACAAATGCCCTGTCTCACATCTCTCTCTCTCTCTCTCTCTCGCTCTCTCTCTTTCTCTAATGTCTTGGGAATTAAGTATCAGCCTCTCTCTCGCTCTCTCTTTCTCTCTCTCTTTCTCTCTTTCCCTTTTACTTCCCTGCTCTATCCTAGCCATCATCTAACAAGACTTCTATGACACTACAGCACATTTTCTCTAACCTCACCATTCATTTCCACTGTGATTTGCGGCAACATCTTGATTTGTATACTGCAATTAAACATACATTTGATGATCAGAACATATTACATGACATATTATCATGTAAGTAAGTGTGTAAGATATGTATTGCAGGACAACAATACGATATCAGGAGGCATTGCAAGACAATATACAGTAGTTGTAAGATTGCCCCTTCATTAATTGAATTTGACTCCCCTTAATTGGGTGGATAGGTCCTTAAAAACATATAGGGTAGATCTTGTCTACATTGGAGACTGTGCTGTGTGTTCATACTGGTTGTGGATGAGGGGAGGTTGCTCTAAATACTTAAGTGATCAGATCAGCTCATTACCTTCTATTAGAACAAAAACATAGGCATATGAAATTGGGGTATACACATTGTGGGAGTCCATGAGGTTGAGAGGTCAGCGAGCAGGGGCAACTCTGCAGTGACTGGGCAGTGATTGGTCAGTGAGTGTCTGTGCTGTCCTGGAAGCTGCAGGGAGCATGTTCTACCACTGCGTTGCCAGCACGGAGAACCCCTGACTTGGCCTGCTCATGCAGTGAAGGTCATGCCAGCTGACCTGCTGTGTCTTACAACATGACCGTTGCTTGGAGAGAAATAATCTTTAGTCCTCATAGGCGAGTGTGGCCCGGTAATCCCTCCAGACATCCATTAATTAGTGTTAATGAATGAGGAGAGAGCCATATCTGCACTTTCACATAAAAACTGCATGGAAACAAAATGTTATACTGTAGATGTTTAGTGATTTTTCCTTAAATTATGTTTTTGACAGCCTCTTCCCTACAGGTACATCTACTTCTATTATTCATGTGCAACTGTTAGCTTGCGTCAGTGCAAACACACGATTGGCTTCATAGGTCCAGCTGTTTAAAAAGCAGACAATCGGCTCTTCTTCTCCCAACACCATTATATATACTTCTCCCATAGTTCTGTTCAGAATTCTATAAGTGGTCTGTCTCTACTATAAAATGTCTACTGTCCTGTAGGCCAGCAGCAATGTCTTGTTGCACAGTGGTAGTGAATGGTGAAATAGCTAAGAAGTGAAATGATTTAAATAGAATAACGTGTCGCCCTACTTACTTTAGCCTCCTAGGTGACTTTGTTGATTGAAGTGCATAGAGGCGAGCGAACGCACGTGCATGCAGATACGCATAGGGCACCATACAGTACATGCGCATGTACGCCGATGCCTTCGATGTGAGGGGAGTGATGTCTTTATCGTGAGCCCAGAGGTGGGGGGGGGGCATGGAAGGAGAACAGAGAGAAAATATGACGAATGTTCACATGAAAGGGAGGCCTTTTTAAACTCAGCAGAGACATGAAAGACTCACTCCCTCTCTTTCTCGCTTGCTTTCCGTTCCCTCATCCATCCCCTTCTTCTCATAATTGTATATTCAGACTAAATCCGTGAATGCTAACAAGGCTTTTAGCCAGCTTGAATTGATGTATCCGGTGCATTTCACTAATGCGGTACCTTTCAGATGTCTTTTATGTTGTTCCTGTGAATACAGCTTAACCACTATGCATTTTGTTTCCTCTTTGTATTCTGGACGTCCTGGCGTCTATACACATGCCTTCTTGAGCATGCAATAATGCTGCAGCATGTATAAAAGGGGTCGTTAGAGACAGACATTAAGTATGCCATAAATCTGTTGACTAAAAGGGAAATGGCTGGTTTGAAATCGGAAGCCACACCTGCTTGCTACCTAAGCACACCTGCTGAGTCAACTTTGACCTCTCAATGCTGGGGTTCAAAGGTCACAGTGAGCTAATGAGGGAGTAGTGGGTATAGGTTAGGACCTTGGGAAGTTTTATTCTATGATGTGTGTGTACACACGAGTGCACACACACATCTGTGTGTTTATTTGTGCAAGTTCGACCATTTATTAAGAAAACACATTATTTTTTTATTTTATTAAAAGTTCACTGTATCATCCTTCTCTCTCACAGATGTTGGACTGAAAAGAGATGTGAGCAAAGGTCTAGCAATCTATTCCATGCTTTTACTTAACACCTTGTATCTTACAAATGACAAAGAACACACCCCTACACACATTAGTCTCATTACCTTTCTCTGCTCTCAGGTATTGACTTGCACTGAGGAAGAACTAGAAGAAAACAACATAATGAGACTGCCGATAAGCTGTGCCCCCTGTCGTGTAAATCACATAGGAATTCTCTAACCTTTCCAGCAATATTTGAGTATTTATCCAGTGGAAGGCATTCAAAAAGCCATTTGGAGGTGTTTTTGAGGTGAAGATAGTACTATAATACTGTATGTAATTAGAATGTATAACGCAATAACTTATTTCTCCTTTCCACATTGTTTTTTGGTCACGCTCAACATAATCTTTCTCTCATTGAATCTAGTTCTCCATCAACAGTCTTCTGCCCTCCATCCACTTATGACTGGCCCATGCATGTTTTTAGAGATTCAAATCAAAGTCCCGACAGCAGACACAATTCTCCATTGTCCTTGTACACAAGCCAGCCTTTGTCCACATGACACAGTGACAAGGGGATGTTGATGTCAACACTGATGGTATAGCAACATATCATTATGTCTTGGCCACGGGATCGGTCAAAGAGGAAAGGGTAAAGGTTAGGGACAGTTAGCCTTCAAGACGTCTCCTCTGTCAACACATTTGTATTTACCGGCAACACCAGACTTCAAACTGATGGATATTATCTACACTGATACATGTTAGTGGTTTGTCTCTATCTGCATTTGTAAAAGACATATGGGTGGTGGGTGATGGGTGATGGGTGATGGGTGGTGGGCGATGGTTGGTGTGTGGTGGGTGAGTGGGTGGCTGGTTGCAGGGCAGAGGGATGAAAAGGCACAAGGCGGGAAAAGTGGGACCTCATGCAATACATGATTTAAATCTCTAGGGCAGCTCTCCTGCCTGTGGAAGTAGAGATGGAGAGAGGGTGAGAGAGAGAGAGAGAGAGAGAGAGAGAGAGAGAGAGCGAGAGAGAGGGGGGAATGAGAAAGGGAGAGAAAGTGATAACCTTGTCTGTCGTCTACTCAGTGATTTAATTTGGTCTCTCCGTCACACCTGAGCTGAGACTCATCCATCACAGGTGCTGTAGGATGCACATCCTCCATCCTCTTCTCCCCCTGTAGCTCTATCTCTCTCTCCACTACACTGCTCTATCTCTCTCCCCTATGTAGCTCTCTCTCCCTCTCGCTCCCTTCCTTCTCTATCTCTCTTGTCCCTTCTCTCCCAGGGCCCCAGGGCCCCTCGATGTGTCCTTGTCTTGTGCATGTGGTCGGCTGGTCTGCGTGTCCTGTTTAGACGCAGGCTCACCCCGTGTGCCTCTTGGTACAGTCCGCTGAGCACTCAGCATGCCTCTTGGCCCAGCCCGGGCCAAACTAATCAACGCGTCCCGCGGGGGGCGGCGTACCGCCCGCTGGTAGTTCCCAGGGAGGCCTGCACACACCTGAGCTCAGCCAACTGAGCACTGGGCACGCCAACACACCCTCGCCTGAATGTGTGAATGTGTGTGCGCGTGTGTCTATGTGTGTGTGTGTGTGTGTGTGTGTGTGTGTGTATCTGTGCACTCACATACACACACATGCGCACATTCACACACACAAACTGCCATACAAGTGCCTATTGAGTATGCACACACACAAGCGTTCTATACACTAGTCTAGTGTGTGTTTGAGCGCGCATGTGTGTGTACAGGTATGTGTGTGATGCTATAGGCATGTCCACATGCGCTTCCTTGTGTGTGTGAAAAATGTGGACACCTATACTGTTCGTCCTTGAACCTGGTGCACGCACCGGTCACTTTGGTGTGTTGAGGCCGTTGTCATGGTAACTGGTCCACTGAGACGTCGATGTCCCAGGGAGAAGGTCACTGCATGACAGAGTGAGTAATTTGCCGTAATTGCACACAAAAACACGCACACATACACGCACACACGCACACACACACGCCCATGCACACACACATGCACAGGACCTCTGATAGACAGTATGTTCACTCCATGCTCCATGCATTACATGCAAGTAGCATGTAAATTAATGTTTTCGTTGTCACTTAAAAAAAAGTCTTAGTTGACGTTGTAGGGTCATGTGGGCTGTACAGTATGAGCTTAGTAATAACCCACACTACAATACAAACACATTCAAAACCAAATGTGTGTTGAAGGACATCACATCTGCCCAATATTGAAAACAAAAACTTGTAAATATATATCTTATATTGCTAGAGATGTGAGATGTTTGTCTACCAATCTCAATGTATGTTGTTTACATGGATGTTGTGTGTTAAGTGGTGTTGGTATTGACTTGACGCTTGGAGATCAGCTGTCAGCTGATCCATGGATCGATGAATTAACCAGTAAGTTCTCAGCTCATCAGGACCGCATGCTTCACCCCTAAGTGCTGCTTAATTAACAAGCACTTACCGGCAGTGCACAACACAGACCCATGTGGTTAAAATGCTTATCTAACTATATCTCTACTGTATGTATCTGTGTGTGTTTATGAGTCTTCATAGCACTACAGCATGTGTCTGTTAAGGACGGCATCAGACTGTGTGCATGTATTTAGGGCTATTTGTGCATCTGTGTATGCATTTGTGTAGTGTACTGTAGTACATATTGTGCTGTATGTGTCTTTGTACGTTTGAGTTTGTGTCTTTTTGTGTCTAGTGTGTGTGTGTGTTAAATAGACTTGGCAGGCTACATAGTGGGCTGGCAGGCAGGATCTTAACCCGATGGCCCTTAGGGGCAGAATTCTGGCAGAGAACACACTCTCCTCTCGGTGTAACCCTCTTTCTCACCCTCTCTCTCTCTCTCTCTCTCTCCCTCTCTTCCCTGTTTCTCTTTCTCTCCCTCGTTTCTCTGAGGTATACACTCATGTTCCTACAAACAGCACAACAAACAAATGCAAATGCTCTCTGTTTTTTGTTCTCGCACTGCCTCTTCAGGAACGCATGGACACCAGATAATGCGTTCCTGCCAAGGTTGGAACTTTTAGTATTGACATTCATTCAGTATCTATAATAATAACAACTTTATTCATAGTTACATTTATTGCATATTTGCATGCTTACAAACTCAAAACAAGGAACAAATACTGTATGTAAGAAACTACAATAAATAAGCTTAAACAACTCATTCCAAATGCACTTAGACTAGTGAGCCTGTATAGTTTACAATCTGCAAAAATCCCTTCATTTAATAAAAAAGACTTAGGCGGTTTCACAAAAAGCGTATTGACTGAGGTCTCGCTCAGACATTTTTGGGAGTGGAATTCCAATTGTGTTCCAGAGGGACAGACACTGAGATTTCTAAAAAGCTTGATGTGATTTTTCATTCGCTGATATAGCGGGGAGGTGGTCGGCCGGTCGGTCGGGGAGGCTTGAAAGAGACATTAGTGTCAGGAAGGGGGATACAATTATCAGCCCCACCTCCTGCCGGCTCTCCTTTATTCTCCTCCTATCGCTCTTTTTGCACTCTCTCCCTGCCCCCCTACCTTCTCCCCTCAGACAAGAGCCCCAGATAACCTTGTATCAACACATCAAAGCACCAGATGAGAGAGAGAGAGAGAGAGAGAGAGAGAGAGGACGATGGAGAGATAGCGTGGATGAGCCTGACAAACGTTATGAGGGGTTGAGGAGGAGAGATGACCATGGGGGAGACATCTTATTAACCTGATCGCCCCGAGCAGGTCAAACACAGAAGAAATCCTTGCTGTACACCATTCTGTGTGTGTGTGCTTGTGTGTGTGCGCGTGTGCGTACGTGTGTGTGCGTGGCCAGTGACGGCTCCTGCTCCAAAAATTTGGGAGGGCAATTGTTTTGGTGACCCATTCAATAGCCTAGGTAAATTAAA
>JAOEGT010015159.1:0-10753 GCA_025447795.1 Speoplatyrhinus poulsoni
AATAAATGTATGTAAAAATAATTAAATAAATAAATGTAGAAATGCACAAATAAATACATGTAAAAATACAGAAATAGTCTTTTAATACAAAAATGTAATTTTTTCAATTATTTATATATTTATTTAATTATTTATACTTTTATTTATATTTATATATATATATATATATATATATATATATATATACTTTATTATGGCAGTCCTGGTCCTCCATAATAGGGGGTCGTTGTGCCGTGTTTATATCAGCCAAGCCAAGACCTCTGCGCTATACTGTACCTTGCCAGAGGACTTGACTCCCTTCCACAGGCTGAAGAACAGAATGAACATTACGACCACCAGACACAAGGAGAGCTCCCAGCGGGGGGCACCCAGGTCATGGATCCCTCTGCTCTCATGAAGGTGTAGCACACCCCGTCTGGAAGAACACAGACACACACACACACACACACACACCAGAAGGTTACACAGATCAAGACTAATCCCACAAGACAGGGGTTTGAAGTCTTTTAAGTCTTTGTAAGCCATGCCTCCTTCCTTCCTCCACCCCTCCACCCTCCAGCCCTCAACCCCACCCGCCCACCAAAACAGATGTGCATAGCTCCAAAGTGTCTTACAGTGAGTACAATAAAGCCATGAACACATTTGAAAAAATTTTTCATGCATGGCTATTTCACTACATTAAAACTAGAGTAAATTGTACAATTTGGGATTCTGTCTAGAACCACCCTAGCGGTATAAAAGCAGCATTTTAAATGCATGTTTTTTTTTTTGTCTGAATGCTCCTTGCACCCCTTTACGGCTCTTCTACAACATCCACAATCCACATCTAGTTGTCTCGTGGACCTTGAAAATCAACCCGTGACCCCTTGCAGTGTTGTGACTCTTGACACACTGAAAACTTCTATTGCAAGGTACATGTCTTGGGTGCAGTGTCATTTTCTCTGTCCATCTACTGACAGTGTTTAGGTCTGCTAGACCACCCAGATGACACATCAGTAAAGATTCTTAACAAAGCCGCCTACTCTGGAGAAATGTGAGGTGGAGTCCAGCTGAGGAGCACTCCAGAAAGCTTATAAGACAGACAACACCACACCACACTACACTACTGTTAATTACCTACATCCCTAACAATGGGCTGTCACCTCAGATCTTTCCGTCATAGATGTGAGTGTGTAACATTTAGTCATACATTTCTTATCTCGCGCCAGTGGCTATTTGACAGTGAAAAGCAAAAGGTCATACCTCATCTGTTGTGTTTGGCCTGTCTGTCTAAACCCCCACCTCTCTCTGAGGTGCAGAAACAGGCAGTAACTCAATAAATATAGTAAGAGGAGCCATTACACTATTGTTTAAGTGTTTTATCATTACACAAATATATATAGTATACTGTAGGCTAAGGCGAGGAAATACCACTTATGTTGGAAATGGAGAAGAGTATTTTAATGTTGGACACACATAGGAAAGGCACAGCCATTTCTGGGCACCTTTCAGCACCAATGGGGAAATATGATGATTTACAGAGTCAATGTCACTGTGGGTGTTTCCAAGATGATTACTCTATAATTTGAATTTAAAATCAGTAATATAAGATACTATTTGGACGAGAATATACATTTCCATATACCACACCTACTGTGCCGTGTATGTCTTTAATAAAAGTACATTTGATTAAAATACTTTTGAGACATTTTGACAATGGGGACATATTTTCTATCATTAGAAAACTTTAAATGCGGAATGAAACAAATGAGAGAAACATTTAACCAGTCCTAAATCATTTCCCCACCCATTGCTGATGGAGCAATGGAGGAAAAAAAAGCTAATATGAAAGAATCAGCTTGGCCCTAGTAGGCCATCTGTTCCGAGGGGAGCAGCGCCGGGCAGCAGGTTGTTGGCACAGTCCCAGGGTCTGTGGGAAGGGAGAAACTTGCAGATTGTATTCTAATGTTTATTCTGCATACTAAAACAATGTATTGGTATTGCATCCATTCAACTTTCCTGATGAGTATGCCCACAGAGAGAGAGGGCAACAGCAATCAACACAGACTGGATTGATTTTCATTGTCAATATTTGATGTCAGCTGTCTCCAGAGCATGAGAAAAAACAGATTATATTTGTTGGCCTTACAGTTTTCAGCAATGGGACAGTTTGACCCTCTGCTGTCCTATATTCATTAAATGGGAATTGCATTTACTCACAAATGATCCAAGGAGTTTGGCGTGTAATGTTGACGGTAGACAAGTTAGAGAAATCACATGGATCTGATAGGCAGGTTGATTACACAACAGCCTGGCACGAAATCGAATAAGGAACTGTAGTCTTACACTCCCCAGGGAGCACAGGATCTGTAAACCCCTTTGCAACAATCTATTCACGTATCTGGTGCTGATAATACATTCAAAGTTGTACGGTCCAGGGGGAGGCTGATAGAAGAAGTCAGTAACATGAGAGTACATAGAGTCTGTAAACTAGGACTGGATGGCTAATGTTGGCTGGTGTGGTGATACCATGTCCCAAGGAATCATGTTTGATCTTATAGAGAGCTACCAGAAAATTCTCCTCATAACATCAATTCATGTCTCTATGGTCCTGTCACGCTAAACACAGTTACTCTTATCTGGTCTGCCTGTGATGGTTACACTGCTCTCACACCCCATACTTGCACCCTGGCAAAAATAAAGATACATTGTAATGAAAAACAATAATTTTTCTTTTCAGTCATGTCAGTAAGTCAGATTTCAGCAGTCCACAACTGTATTTTAAGGGCAAGTAATAACACTGTCTGTGAAGCAAAATAGTTTTCACTGTCTAAACATTATAACATCTGCTGTACACCGCATTCCAAGTTATTATGCAAATTGAATGAAGTGTAATTTTTTCAATCAAACTAATGGATGGTATTGTGGCTTTTTGGATCACTGAAATCAATCTCAGACACCTGTGATAATTTGTTTGCCAGGTGAGCCCAATTAAAGGAAAACTACTTAAGAAGGATGTTCCACATTATTAGGCAGGCCACATCTCAAGCTATATGAGAAAGAAAAAGGATCTCTGCTGCGGAAAAGAGTCAAATAGTGCAATGCCTTGGACAAGGTACAGTATGAAAACATTCGATATTTCACGAAAACTTAAGCGTGATCATCGTACTGTAAAGAGATTTGTGGCTGATTAAGTGCACAGATGGGTTCGTGCAGATAAGGCATGAGGAAGGTTACTGCCAGACAAATTCATCGGATTAAGAGAGCAGCTGCTAAACTGCCATTACAAAGCAGCAAACAGGTATTTGAAGCTGCTGGTGCCTCTGGAGTCCCGCAAACCTCAAGGTGTAAGATCCTCCAGAGGCTTGCAGTTTTGCATAAACCTACTATTCGGCCACCCCTAACCAATGCTCCCAGGCAGAAACGGTTGCAGTGGGCCCAGAAATACATGTAGACACATTTTCAAACAAACCGTCTTGTTTACTGATGAGTGCCGTGCAACCCTGGATGGTCCAGATGGATGGATGGAGTAGTGGATGGTTGGTGGATGGCCACCATGTCCGAATAAGGCTGCGATGTCAGCAAAGAGGTGGAGGAGTCATGTTTTTGGCCGGAATCATGGGGAGAGAGCTGGTATGCCCCTTTAGGTTCCCTGAAGGTGTAAAAATGACCTTGGCAAAGTAAATACAGTTTCTGACTGACCACTTTCTTCCATGGTACAAAAAGAAGAACCATGCCTTCCGTAGAAAAATCATCTTCATGCATGATAGTGCACCATATCATGCTGCAAATAATACCTCTGTCATTGGCTGCTATGGGCATAAAAGGAGAGAAACTCATGGTGTGGCCCCCATCCTGCCCTGTCCCTAACCTTATTGAGAACCTTTGGAGCATCATCAAGCTAAAGATCTGAGGGTGGGAGGCAGTTCGCGTCAAAACAGCAGCTCTGGGAGGCTATTTTGACATCCTGCAGAAATTCAAGCAGACTCGCCATACACTCAATGGAAAGTTCAATGGATGCAAGAATGGTGAAGGTGATATCACTTAACTGACCTGTTAAGATGTGTTTGATTGAAATAGCTTTTGATTTCAGTAAATATAACCTCCTAATGCGGCAAGTTCAACAAATGACCATTTTCAGTTCTTTTCAACCTATAAAATGTTTTGCATTTTGAGTTTTTTTTTATTTTTGAAAAAAAATACTGTTTTCATTGGATGGTTTGTTCAATGATATGATAACGGTTGATTACTTGAAAATTATACTGTAATTTGCATCGACAAACCCAATGAAAATAGTATTTTTTTCAAAAATAAAAAAGATAAAGTACAACCCTATTGAACCAACAACCATTTTGTCTACTGGTAAACTAGCAAAATTTGATCTGGACACGCTCAAAACGCTGTTTGCGTCTTGCACTTTAGACTGTGCGCTTATATTAAAATAGGGCCCATGGTCTTATAAAGGGATAAAATACTTGATGTCTGGATGGAGATTATTTTATTTTATTTAACTCAGTTTTAAAGCAAAAATGTATAAATGTGGATGTGCAAAAGTGGGTGTTTGCTAGCCTCACAAGACCATCCTGATCTTGCAGGCTTTAGTTTAATTCATTTACATTTTAGGGGCTTGACAGTAGTATGGATGCAAGGCATATACCATAGTAAGTTATATATTTTAAAACTAAAACATACTGTATTAGTGGTGTTAATATTGCCATATGCTTCTATGGAAGCCCCTTCTATCAAAGATGAAGCAATTGTGTATTTCATCTGACCATCATGACATTATGTTGGGAAGATGCAGAAATGCGACACAAACACCTAATATTTACAACAACAAAAAAAATCTGCAAGAAAGCGGGTGTGGCATCCCAGCCACCCAGGACCCAGGACCAACGACACATCCAGCCCGAAGGAGGAATACCGTCTATGCCATTTTGTTACCGAACCCCTCAAACGCTTTGCCTCAGGTGTCCTTTCTTGCCCTACGCGTTATCACACGGGGTTTAACCGTTTTGTGTCGACATTGTGATGGAACATAAGCAAATGATAAACACTTTTCTACTGCAAGACACAACTGGATGGCTGGGAAGCAAGGACAAAAGACAAACAAATCACTGTGAAAAAGGCTGTTGCATCTTGATTTGCTGCGAGTGCTAAAAGAGTCAAAGTGAGCTGTATTAAATAGACATGGTTAGTAACATTAGTGTATTTCACAAAGCAAGATGAGAGAAAAAGGGGGGGAAGCATCAGCTCCATCTCAGCTCCATGAGTAGTATCCGTCACAGTGTGCAAAACACACAATGATTAACATGGGAGGGATCAAAAGCGGATTCAGCTCTGCGTTCAGTCTGCGACGAGGTTGAGTGCCCACCTTGCAATGACAAAATTCCTGATGGTAAAGGCAGGTACTTTCAGCCATTCTTGTATTTCTACAAGATAACTACAATAGAAGTACTTAGGAGCAACATACGAGATGAAGATCTTGCTAAACGGCCTCTTGCTGTTATGTACTTTATACAGTATATGCACTTCATTTGCAAATAAAGCATATCATGCTAGACTTTTTTGTAATAATTTTTGGTAAAATCACTTAGACCAGGGGTTCTCAATAGTTTTTGAGACCCCCTCCCCTCCTTACAGGCGATAACATTTTCCAAGGAGGCCCTCATTATCGTAACACAGATTAAGCACGTTTACTACCATTTATACTCTGCCATTGGAACTATTTTAATTCGAAAAACATTTGTGTATGTGTGTGTATGTATGTATTCAATGTATTCAAATTGCATTTTGGACATTACCGCATTTATAATTAACAGCTAAAAGAAAACATTAAGACATATGGTCCTAATAATCCTAGACACTTAAAATAAATGTATTGCTCCTATGTTGTGTTTTGAAACTGCAACTGTAACAAAATGTTCTAAAGTTTATAACATTTTAATTGGGATATTCATATTAGAGCTACACATCACATCACTATTTACAATAACTCACAACCTTAATGAGATGGGCAAGCCTGTCTCTCACTAGTTCATCTTAGGGTCACTTGATGATGTCTGACTCAGGTCTATTTCTCCATGCTAACTGTAGTCACTAACTTCATACGCCAAGCTAGCAGCTAAATGGTGTATTGAGCCCTGCATGAAGTTATTGATTCATGACAGATTGACGTGACTTGTCATAATCAAATTAGAGGTTATATTGTCCCAAAGCTAACATAGTTGGGAGTAATGGACACAATATCCTTCTTTTATAGGTGCAAATGGTCGTCATCCCATCCATCCATCCATCTATCCACCCATCGACACCTATTGCTCGACCTAAGCCCTTACATAATACAAAGTCTGTCATTACCTCATGTTTGTGATTGAGGTCCAGTCGATGTCATTGTAAGTGACACTTGTTCTCCCTCCTCCCAGGAGCGGGACGTGACATCTAATGACTGTTCTCTGCAGCCATTTAAACTCTGCTGGCAAAATTGCTGGGCAGCAGCAATGAGCAGTCTAATAGGGCAGGACATTTATGCTTTGTACACCCTGGGACAGCTGAGCAGGGAACAGCAATGTGTGAGAGGCACAGTTACTGTATGTGCCCATATGCAATATAAAACGTGTGTGTGTGTGTGTGTGCCAAAATAACAATCATCCTTACATGATTGAATGTTTTTGGCCTCTATCAACCGTATTAACAAACAGCTAGGGGTTAGGCATTTTGCTCAAGGATGCTTAGGTAGGCCAAACCTGCTGCAGGTATCAACCCCACCACAACTCCACTGAGACTCAATAATCCTATCCTGCCACCTAAGGGTGGACATACTGTATATATATTATGCTCTTTGAAATGTGCTCATATTTGCATGTAAAATCCAATGTGTCATGCGTTGTTTGCAAGTTGCATGTACTGTAGCACCATTAATGTTATTGGTAGCAACCAGATTGCAGCCTTAAATAAAACACAGGAAAAGCCTTGTCAAACCAGCGGTCTGCAAAGCTCTTACTGTATATCCTGTCATAAAATGTATGTACACATGACATGGTCTTTCATTTAGACAATAAGTGAAGAAATATTTAATATTGCACAATTAGGACCAGAAAGTCCAATATTAACTTTAAAGGTACAGTCCTCGATTGTGTTATAGTGCTTCCAGACCCCAGCACAAAAGTGCATGTGGCAGGAGGGAAGGTGATAGAGGATATGTGAGCCTATCAGATCAGACAGGACTGCCAGTCAGCCACTCAGCACTCAGTGTAATGGGCAGGTAGGTGCTCTTGAGTCAGAAGCACATGCATTAGAAGTTAGTGGCCACGGCACATATGGGCTCTCTCATGTTTAAGGAAGTGCCCATGGAAGACAGCAAGTGGTTTGGACGTTTATCATTATCAAACTGCAGTAGTGCATCTTGCATCCGCCTGGCCTAGTGAAGCATTTGAGTCTTCTGTGTAAATCTGTCTGCAAAACAAATCAGCTGGCCATGACTTCAGCCAGTGATACTCTTAACGACACTGTTTCCATTAGGAAACAATTGGTAATGGAAACAGTGTCGTACATATCTTTGTTGTCTAATATTCTGTGTACAGACTTATAATAATTACCTAGTATAGACATTCGCAATGCAACAACCTTCATAAAAGAGAAAATCATCAAATCTTTAGCTATAATTGCATGAAAATGTGTACTGAGTATATGCTTCTGAGAATATGTTCTTTCATGACAGCTGATAATTGTTTTATTTGTGTTTAAAACTAATTTTTATAAATATTGTACAATGTCTCTTCATTGGACACACTGTCACCAACCCCTAACCTTCAACTAGATATGATTTATCTCTAGGTTACATGGGATCACCATATTCTTTATAGCGGCGGCTTTTTATTTTATTGAATCTTTGGCAATTTAAAACATTTTGGCCAGGAGGAACAACATATGGGTACCTTCAGGACCGACCCATGGTACGAGCAAACTAGGCGGGCGCCTAGAGCCCTAGAATATCAAAAGGCCCCCAAAACATATCAATTCCATAGTAATTTTAAAAATATCTTTGATAATTTGCACCGCACGCTTCGCGTGATGGCTAGATTCAACAGTGTTGTAGTTGCGTGAAATTAAGCAAAGATGGCAAATTACAAAAGTAGACTACTTTATAATTCCTTTAAAACTACAAATAATAGCCCAAGCTTTTTTTTTTTTGATTCAATCAATAAATTCAACTGGCCTTTATTTGAGACAGGTGCCTAGAGATCAAACGGTTTGACAATATCATATCACGATTATAGTGACCAGTATTATCACCGTATTGTTCAAATGTGCTGAATTTAATAAGAAAAAAAATGGTACCGACATTAACAGCCTAATTTATACAGGTAACAAAATAAGCCTAATTAAATCACACAAATGTTTTATCTGATCTGTCCCCCATCTCTTCTACTAATTTTTATATTACAAATTGCATTGACTGCATTGATTGTGTGATAGGGTATTCACCTTACATGTCGTGATTCATGAATTCATGAACTTTATGACAAGTGACAACATATTCAGCGGAGCAACAAAAAATAGCGCCATTAAGTTATACAGTAGCCTAGACTAGGCTATTTTAGGTAGTCTTGCAGAGCCAGTGCGGTAAACACGGTTTTATTGATAATTAAAATTATATTATAAAAATATAATACTAAAAATCGCAGTTTTACCGTGGTTTATCGTGAAACCGGTAACCATTACATCCCTACAGGTGTCTATAGGGGACAGACGTTCAATTACTTTCACACGAAAGCTTGCTAAGAAAATATGGGAAATATGATCAAATTTATTATTTAAACCAGTTTCAATATTATTTGTACTGTGTTGTAACATTGAATTGAAAAGAATACAGACGACGTTGTCTTTAAATCCTTGTTTAATCTAGAGACAGCTTGCTTAGTTTACTCTCCTTAACAAGCAATCATTATTTTCTGTCTTTACTCGTTAAACACCTGCTCAGTGGATTACGACTAGGGGTGTAACTGTTCACCAAATCCATGGTTCGGTTCATATCTCGGTTTTTGAGCAACGGTTCGGTTCATATTGCAGTTTTATTCTTTTTTTTTTCCTTTGAGCGGTATAATCTTATGGAGGACCAGGACTACCTTAATAAAAAATAAATATATGTATAAAAGTATAAATAAATAAGCAAAAGTATAAATCATTAAATCAATATAAAAATAATTGAAAAAATTATTACATTTTTGTAATAAAAAAGGCTATTTCTGTATTTTTACATGTATTTATTTTTTTGTACATGTGTGCATTTCTTTGTTTTTTTATTTATTTAATTCATTAATTAATTATTTGTATAAATTTATTTATTATGTATTTATTTATAAATTATTGTATTTATTTATAGCGCCCCAGCGCCTGTTATATACAATTATGCCTTGTATAATAAGGTTAGTAATTGATGGGACGTTTGGGTTCTTAATTTCTAGAGTTAAAGTGTTACCTTTACCCTGAATGTACGGTATACCCAACCAATCTTGAATATCTATAAATAATTTGGACCAGACACTATATACAAAAATATGGTTTTAATTAGAGAAATTTAGATTTGTTGTTTGGTATTATGTCGGTTCAGAATAATATTGACCCAAATTCTTAGAACAAAATATTTAGTATTTTGCAAGATATCTACACATTCATTTATTATTTTCCCTTATTGGACTATACCAATTTAATATCTCCCCTGCTCGTTCTAAATACATACACATTAAATCGCTTAATAGATTTTTGTATACCCTCTTATAATCAATACTGTAATCCTAATACCAATTTAACATAGTATTCTATATGCAACGTTTGCAAAGACGACTGCTCAAAACATAACAATGGGCCCACACACACAACACACGCGCGCACAAAATAATAAACGTTGCAGGCCTGTACGTTGCTGGGGTGCGTTGGGGCAAAAAACAATATGCCGCTTCACTCAACTTGAGCAAAACAAATACAAAGGTGAATTTACAGTTCCCAAAGATATGGACGCTTGAACAGAGGAATGTACTATCAGAAATAATCCAGCGGGGACGGAATGCTGAACTGCTCACAGGATACGCAGATCCCTTTGGCGTGGCCACACACAACCTTTGCTTCTGGCCGGAATCCAGGCGTAGTCTCACATCTGATGCCTAGCAACAGGCTAACTCGTTCGCTAGTCAGCACACAAAATGGAAGGCTAACGGAAGCTAATAACGGAGTTAGCTTTCAACACCTTCGTCGTCATGCTCCGTCACAATAAAGTTTATTAATAGTTCGTTAATGGCATCCGACTATACAGATTACTAAGCACTATAATAAACGTACTGAATCAACTTAAAGTTACAACTTTCAACAATTCTCCGTATCTCAGTTTCTTCTCCGTCTCTCTTCTCTCCCTTTGTCTCTCTTCTCTCCCTTTTTCTCTATCGTCCCTTTCCCCCCAAAAACTCTCTCTCCAGTCCCGCCCCTTCACCAATCACCACAGGTAAACCCTGATTGACAGCTAGGGTGACCGTATAACATCTCCAATGAAAATAACAAATATTAGAACTATATCGCATTTATTACTGACTGTCATATTTTAATGGCTATGAACTACAACTTTTTAAACGTAACGATCTTAATTATTAACCATGTAATACTTATATTTATGTACTGTAATACTTTTAGATTTGACTGCTTACTGTTACGCTTATGCGCAGGTGAGTGTAACCCCCCAGAGGGACAGGCTTTAGACAATAGGATGTTATGTCAATAGTTT
>JAOEGT010015170.1:0-25506 GCA_025447795.1 Speoplatyrhinus poulsoni
AAGCGCGTTCGCAGCTCATTGCTGCCTCTCATAGTCCATTGACGGCACTATTTTTTCAGATCGGAGCATAGTTATAGTTATTTTTTTCAGAGTCAACGGTACATTTAGCAAATCGACGTATTAAGTAACCGGTTACGTCGACTAATCGTCCCAGCACTAGTACTGACATAGTTCCATTTGAGAGAAGTATGATGTACGCATGTATGTTTTTATAAATGGAGCTTTTGTGATACCGTCCCTCACCCCAGTTTGGCCCCAAGCCTCTGCATGCTGTTGTAATCCATCATTGTGTCCTTCTCCAAGAAGGGAAACTCTTCATAGTGCCCCTGTAAAGTCTCACGCTGCATGATACAGGATGGACAAGAAAGAAAAAACATCACAAACCCATAAATTTCTCTGGTTTATAATAATAATAATAATAATGCTAAACTCAAAATAAATACTGTACATCAAGGATCAAGCTATTTCCATGAATCGATAACCATATAGGTAACATATCTATACAGTAATAATGTATCATTTCTATACAATATCCCTTGCACTAACCTCTGTGTTTCGCTGAACAAAGTTTTGTGTAATGCGCAGCATGTGTGTGTACTCCGTCAGTTCCCATAGATTCTTCTGAAGTTTCTCTTTATTTCTGGTGACCTCACTTAACTCCACTTCCAACCTCTGCAGCTGCTCCTGTGCCCAACCAAGCATACAACACAACATACCTTATGGCCATATGCACACCCCTGATGATAACAGAGCAGTGATGAAAGCAATCAAAGATCAACAGAAAGTAAACTAGGTTTTTCATGAAACAATCGTGATAAATTAATAAAGCAAATAAAAGTAGACCTGCCTTAAACACCAACATGACACCACGTCTACAAGAATAAGCAGGCATTTAAAAATGACAACAAAGTAATTAGGAAATGTGCAGGTAGCTAACCATTATAGCCATAGCATGCTTTGGCAAAGGAGCAACTGGGTTCACATCCCCTTCTGGCAGTGGTATTTCAGATTTCTTGATTTCTCTCAAAAGGTATCCTGTGAAAGATATTTAAACTTTTTCAATGTTAAAGAATTTAAAACCACCAAAGTAATTAGGAGATTTGTGATTAAACAATTTTTGTTTCTATAATTTTGAAAAGGATCTTTGATACGTTTAATTGAAATCATACAAATAGGAAATTAAGATAAATAGACCACAATGCAAAGATCACTCAATTTTGTTAGAAATATTTATTCCTCTGAAAATGTCAACAATGTCTTGGACTAGACCTTCATCACCAATGTTGTCATTATTATAGGAGCCAGTACCAAATATCTTGTCAAAGGCTACCAAAAATATTTCTGCTTCAACACAACTTAGCCTATATGCTGCTTAGCAAATCTCATTGTTTTAAATATTTCAACATTGTATATACAGCGTGATGAAATTTAATAATAGATATACAGTACGTGAACTGCATGCTTACCTAGGATTCTCTCCATTTCTTCACATCTCTTGATTTCAGTGACGAATTTTCTTTGGAATGAGTTCACGCTGGGATTGAGCTACAATAATAGGCAATTAATTGCATTCAGTAACAAATAGTGGATGTGAACACAATCTATCATAAAAATGACGACCTGTGCACCATGAAACGTGCAATGTGCTTTGTTCTTTAACTTAGTTCACCAAACATCGGACGAAAAAGTTCAGATGTGTTATTTAGCCGATATAACCGGTCTTTGGTGACACAAGTAATTGCCAGGAGCTGTCAAAACTTACCAGAGGCAGTAACTTGACAAACAATTGGAATTAGGCTACTTCACTTGAAGTAGTTTGTTCAAAGTATGTGAGACTAATTAGCTGCTACAAATAGTAGCTATCGGTACGGCACAGTAAAAATACCCGCGCACTGGCAACTTACATCTCGAAACTCAACAAGACCCATCTCCCCGAGTTCACTTATACAGTCGTATGCTGAACCTGACTGTAGAAAGAGCTGGGCCAAACACATGTCCTCGCTTCGGAACAACGAGCCCATTTTGACAACTTCAACGTTCTTCCTTTTACCCAAGTGGTATGCTAATACAGCAAGACAACGTTAGTTAACTGGATCCAGTCTTCTGTTATCCAACGGCAAGACATCTGCCTGCGTCAACCTTTCTCATAACTTGTACCGTGTCTGTTTGATTACGACTATAATGTGATTATCTGACGTGATGGTAGCTAACACAACACAACCTGTTAAGCTAGTAACAACCGATACCAGCACGGAACATAAGCTAACCGGTGATTGGTGAGTTTTTCCGCGAAGACGGATTCTAATTATCCAGTACCATAATCGAAAGCAAACACCAAACGCAGGTTTGCATACTTTAAATTGTAGATATTAAATTTTTTCAATATATTATCCACTTTCACCACCAGCTCAAAAGTTACATCTCTATCCACGTCACATATGGCGATGTGTTCATTCCGGTGCATTCAGAATGAACTTTCATGGCAGTCGATCTCTGGCTGGCCAATGACCATCGACGCTTCGATTCTGCGCACAACTACTCAATATTCCGAGACAGTAGAATTATTATTCTGAAGTCTTTGGCCATATGGTTCTAGAATATGACGCTCTAATATAGACAGTGACGTGCGTATCATTACATATACACTGACTTATGAGAAATACATGGACATTCTTATAACAATATTTTATTGCAAGAAGTCCAAAAGTTATTATTTTCTACAATTTCAGTAGTAAATAAATTGTGAACAAAACTATTTTAATACATTTTCCTGTGGTGTGCTGTGATGGTGTCTTAATTGTTGTGATTGCACCAATACAAACTTCAGTACAATATGGAATAGTCCTTGAATGGGTTTATATAGTTGCACTGCTCCATATCTGCCTGATTTGCCTCCATGGATTGCCAAGAATTGAAGCAGTAATAAAAAAGAATACCAATACGAGACCCTTGGCCAGTGATTGTGAATATGTCTCTCCTGGGGAAAGGAAACAGAAACAAAACTAATTTAACCTACAGTATACACTATTTATTTTACAGAACATTTTATGTAATTGTATCCTAACCCAAAGTGGCATGCAACACTGAAGCCAGCTGTTTCAGTCCAGAATTAAGAGGAACTAATAACACAAGACCTATGACACAAAGTGTATTATACCTGTATAATATCTGGTGAAGGGAAAGGCGAGCTCAGGCCAGCACACATCGTTCCTGTTACAGTCGTACTCTGTGAAGTTGATTTGAAACCTGGAGAAAAATATATCAAGGAATCACAGGTCAGAATCAGAGTGGGACAACTCAGAACAACACTGGCCTCAATATTGTTTGCTGTTGTTCTACATAGCTCACACACAACAGACTGAAGTAAGTAAGCAATTACTGTCAGGCACCTAGTTGTGGGTGGTCCGGTGTTCACAGGGACATCAATAAAAGTGACAGAGGAGGTTATAGGGAATGACTTCATACAGGGTGAGGAGTCACTTCCTCCACACTCCAATTTCAAAGTGGTCAGACTGTAACTACAAATATAACACAACAATCAAACAACACAATAACATAAGCACGAGACTCTTTGACTTGCAACTCTATTCAGATATTATCTGTGCAGGAATAAAATAATAAGAGCGTGACCACATTCTAATACATATTTCACACACCTGACTTGCAGGGAATTAATCTCACGTTGGGGTACACCCTTGATGACACTTGTGATAATAGTACTGATGAGAACGTGTTGATGTGAAGGAATACCAGTGCATGAACTGTTCAGATCCTCTGCAGTGTTGCTTGAGTTCGGTGTAACTACTGGAATTTGTATTTTGTGAGAAAACATACAATTATAACCAAATAGAACAATGTTACTGAAAGGAAATATTAGCAATTTTTGCAACTCACAGCTGATGTTCAGCCAATTAGGCACAATTAGGACACTGGGGTCTCCCATCCTGGCCACGTGTGTTGCTGTAATCAATGCAGCCTGGAGGGAAGAAACTGTCTTTCTAAGGGACAAAAACATAGATTCCACATTAAAATGATAAAGACATAAAGGCTTCAGTCTTCAAGCACAATCTTGAACTCAGTGATTTACCTCAAAAAGTTACACTGGGTCAAATTCTGTAAGCTGACAGGCAGCAGACATCCTGAAGTTGAGTTCTCCCCAAACAGAACTGGCCTCATTTTGGCAGTGTAACAGAGTCCATCTCTTACTGTTGGCAGAAACAGAGGAGTGTGCTACTGTAGATGTCAACGTGTTTAGTTAGTAGCCATACTGTTTGTTGATGCTAATGAATTGCAATGACTCTTCTGACCTGGTTGCCAAAGATTGATTGTTGTCTTTTCTGTGATTCTTGTATTATTCTCCAATGTGTCCACAAACCCAGCAATAACAGGCCATCCCACTATATACCCTAAATTCATATTAGATTTGATAAAAAAAAATGTACATACATTTTCAGACATAATTATTTAAATATGGATCAGGCAATATATACTGACCTGGTTTTCCAGAATTTTCTTCGGCCATGACATCTCCATTCAGAAATAGAGAAGAATATCTTGTAGTTACCACCACTGTTAAAAAGACAACAAAAGACCAGCATTTAAATTAAACAATAATATTTGATATGCTCACAAGCTTGGTAGTATGTACAATTTGGCCCTTACCGCTATTGTTTAGGACGATATTCCCAACAGTACGCAATAATGTAATATTTGTGATTCCATTTCCTTTCCAGAAGAATCTATAATCCAAACCCAGTGTCACATTCACACACACCTGCCCCTCACCTTCAGCAACAGGTCAAACATATGCAGGGAGGGAAGAAAACAAAACACAATTTAATATATTTAAATAAAAATAGTTAGCTCTGATTAAATTAATATGTGTAAGTGTTAAAACCATGGTAATCTCTGTACCTGGAGAGGTGTCAAGCTCTGTGTTTGAAATAAACTGACTCAAGACGAAGGTCACTACATCATTTGCATCCACTGTTACCACTCCTGAAATCCATGCCACAAATAAAAGTGAAAGGATGAATGTAACAACAATGACGTGACAATTAGAATTATGCAAATTAAACAATAATAATATAAAAAAAATAATGTTTTACCCCCTTGGCCATTCTTTACTTGAACCCTCAAATCAGTTGACGCTGTCTGTAAAGGAGGTCCATTGGGGCAGGAGCGAAGAATGGTTGCACATTGGACATTCAGGTTTTTCAAGAATGCCAAAGGAGCATTGTCTACACACTGCCCATTAAGGGAATTCTGAAAATCAACAATGTGTCATTGTTCAATATAACATATATAATATAGTAACATATTGTTGAGGTAACAGTCTTTACACAAATACTAAAAAAGATAACATACCTGAGGGACAGTGAAGTACTGATCATTAAGGGTGAAAACAGGACTTCCTTGACGATAGCCAGTATTAGCAAGTGGTGCTGTCAATACAGGACTTTGGAGAGATGGGCCTGCCTTAGGCACACTGTGTAAGGTACAGTTTATATGCATAAGTCATACAAAATACAAATAATATATAATAAATAATTATATATAAAAGTAAAAAAAAAAAAAAAAAAAAGGTTGCTCTATTTGTTCCTCACATAGTTTCTCCCTGGTAAAAAAGTCCAAGGTATGGGTTGTTTTCAAGTGGTGACTGAACACACAGGAATGGGAACCAATCCGGGTCATTTTCAGATGACTGCACAGTGCACTGGTAGTCAGGCATGGGAGCGACATCGCCGCCAAAGGGGCCAGGGAGGCAACTGGTCCGGAACAGCTCTAAGTCTTTGGAAGAGCAGTCCTGTAAGAATGAGCAATGGGCAAATGTAATATATGTACAGTACACACAGAAACAAACAATGCTCCCATATATGCTTATCACCTTATCACAGCAGCAGCGTATGTCACATGATCTGGGAGACAGATCACAGGGACAAGAGCCCAGAGGATGGTACACTTGGCTGGGAATTATTGTTTTATTCTCTGTTATAGGATTAGTGGGAACTGACAGAGCATATATCTCCACCTGGATAAGAAGAGATGCTTGAAGCGTACTTCCCAGACAGGCAGACAGCTGGAGAGTTTCTACAACACACAGTGGTTTTGGACAGCAGTCCCCATCCGTCTCATTATCACCACACAAACGTAGACTTCGGTTTAGTCTCATTTGGACTCGCACTGCAGACTGGGACAGCATAGATATTGGGCATGTTAGTGTAATGTTTGTATTGGTTTAAGTTGAGCATTATAACCCTGAACCAATTAATACTGAGACAGAGTTTGAGCTTTTACCTTGCCAACCACTTCCATCGTCAGAGCCCACTGTGTCCACTCTGGTACACATGATGGTGATGTAAGATTTCCTATAGAAAGTGCATCTATAAATTAGGTTTTACTGCATGATATATTGAATAAGATAATGTATACATACACAGTCGTCAGACTCAGTATTCTTTCCATTAATATTAGGCAAAACATTTTTATATTCTCCAACACAATGTAATATTTATGTTTGTTGGCCAGGATCAGCATGGTTTTAGTTGATGGAGGTGATAGTGTCTCTTTACAGTATTTCAAAAATATAATATTGTGCTGCTATTATTATACAAACACTTATATTTCTCTACAGAGATAACATTGCGAAATATGTATCAACACAATGAAAACGAGATAAAGATACCTGTTGTATTGGATGGAGATACTGATCTGACATTCAGGGAAATATCTGAAATGTCTCCAACTAAAAATGTCGTTAACGTGGGTCCATTAGTGATGAGATAAGACGAGGGTTGGAAAACTGTTGAATAAAATGGTTTGCTACATAAACATTTTTCCACAAATAAGTGAATTAAACAATAGCAGTTTTTTACAATGCTTAAATATGATTGCATAGCTTGTACGTGCACTAAATTATTTGGGACAATATTAGACATTGAAACTACAGTACAGTATCGAAATAATGACCTTACCAAGAATGCATGTAGTCTCTGAAAACAACATCGATAGGCACAGACACACACAAGGCCAAGGGCATTTTATAGATGATAATGTTAAGAACAAGTTAGCCATTTGCGTGCTTCAGAAAGTAGCCATATTTGTAAACTGTACGAGATGTCTTGGCAACAGATCTTGAACCAATCAAAGTTGAGGAAAAGTTTTGTTCTCGTAAACTGAAAAGTCCTTAATTTGTTCCAGCGCCTCCAATTGAGTGGAGGATCAAAATACAGAAAATATAAATTATTTCTTTAACGTTGATTGGTCGATGTATGATAATTTATTAAACAGTATTTGAGAACACCATTTTAGTATTAATATTTAATTATTCATTTGTGTTTCTTTTTTGTTTCTTCAAATGTATGTAACAAATAAGAGCTGTGCACAATACACAGATTAAACACTAGAGGGCATCGCGCGATAATTCTGTACTGCTCGAGTAGTAGAGAAAGATATTTCCACGAGGAACTTGCTGAAATGATCAGCACTATAGAATCAGCCACAAACAGTAACACACGTTTGAGGAGTGTAAATAAAAAAGCCACGATGACATCAATTGAAGATCTTATTACAAGTCTGCAGGGGTGCATGTTAGACAAATCATCTGAAGATGTCAGCACAGCTCTCACGCTTTTCATTAAAAAGCTAGGCGAAGCTTCAAGGTGAGAGACGACTACCAGTTAATTTGTTGTAATTTATGCCCTGGCTGCTAAATTTCCACATGTAGTCTTAGCTCTATATCAGCTACTTTAACTATTCATGCTTGTATGTACAGGAATGGCGTTAGAAGATCCAAGGAACGCTCTTTGGAAGAGGCTGTCCAGCTGTTGAAAACCATCCCAGTGACACAGCTTCATTCTTTGGAGGAGAGTATTTTCTTCCAACTTGCGAGGCTCCTCATCTCCATTCAGATGGAAATGGTGAACATCACTTCTGCCTTTCGCAAACTGGATCAGGTCAGTTCTTGTCTTAGTCTGTTCTTATTAGTGTTGGTGTTTAAAACACCCATTTTAAATTCCTCTTGATTTTGCCTTTGCAGATGTTACAACATCTGTCAAAGGTGGACTACCAACTTGTTTTCAAAGAAACCCGCCATTGTTTACAGGCCCTAACTAACGCCAAAGAGGTACATAATCTGAATTACAGTGTGTCACACCTTTTATTCATAACATAGACTAATTGATGATTTTGACCATTTTGTAGGTATTGTCACTTGAGGACATGCAGAGAGGTAGGAACATGTTGAAGATGCAAATGTATTATTTCCATGCCACTGCTAACCATGAACTGTTCACTTTCATTAACTTTTAACATTCAACCTGCATTTTCTTAGCCTGCATGTTCCTGGAAGATGGCGCTATTGGACGAGAGGTTTTTAGAGAAACATGCCCACACCTGCTGAATAAAGTGTCTGAGATGTTCCCTGTTATACTGCAACAAGAGGTCTTAAAGAATGGGCCAGTGTGTTATGCAGCAGTAAAGGTAGATAATATAAAGTAATGTAATAATTGACAGAATAATTGTTATATTTCTGTGCATTTCTTTACTAATTTGAGCTCTGCAATTTTTCCAGTTGTGTCTGGAGATATTCCAGTTGTTGCATAGTCAGGTGGCTCCTCTGGTGTGGGAGAAGGACCATGGGAATCCAGCAGTGGCGTCTATTCTGCAGTCTCTTATGGGCATCATCCTTGGACAGGTCTCTCTCTCACGACACAGTCAGTTAAAGGAACACTCCAGCATAATGGTGCTAACAGGACAGTATGTAACTGTTTCTTTAGCACAACTGCTCCACAGCGTGTGGCTGAGGGGGAGATGTGGAGGGGTGGGTGGGCAGAAGGGGGGTAGGCGGGGGGCATCAGCCATTCACTCAGGTTGTGACCTCAAGAATTCAAAAGCAACAATGTTTCAGGACATTGTAGTTGTCCTCTGTAAATTCAAAGTTATTCATTTTTTACGTCGGTGTTTTTCCTCCTGCTCACCTTCCAATGGTTCTGTGTTTACTACGCAGTGCTCCAACAGGGACACACGCATGTTGGCCGGCACTGCCGTGGCCATGCTGATCAACACAGCACCAGAGGGCATGGAGGGAGAGGCTGCAGCCTGGAGTCTGCTTCAGGTGGCTGGCGCAGGTCCGTATCCGTTCCGCGCACACGGGGATTTGGGGATGGGGTACTGTAAGTACACTACTCCTTCAACTCCTTCAGCGATGCTGGGGAAATAACGTTGATATTTGAACTCACTCAAAAGAATGACCCCTCTCATGCCACGGGGTGCTCCCTCAGAAGCTCATTGTGCAGATGTCATATTCTCTTGCTATCTTGGTTACTAACCTCCAGCACCTTGTTAGGCTGTGCTAACCATTCGAGGCAATTTAAAGCGGCTATGTACAATACTGACCATTGCTGTTGTTGTTGTTGTAGCTATTCTTCACTATTGCTGCTATTCTTCAGAGCCGTGGCAGCTGGTCATGGGTGGTCTCCAGGTGCGCTGTATCCCCACAGGACAGGATGCGGTGGGCAGTATAGCGCTCAGCAGGGGTCTGCTGACATGCTGCCAGCCCCACATCCTGCTCGGTTCTGGTGTTGACACCGCAGAGGTACAGTACACCTCACGTTGACAGGCAGTGTTTTCGGTTTAGATAATGTTTTTTTAATTGTTTTTTTATTGCTAAACACAATTGTGGCATTTCTGTGGATTCAGGCATGTTTACTCTTGGGAGGCGTGTTTCCTCTGGTCTGCGCTCTGTGTGAGCAGACCCTGGACTGCCACTATTACGTCTGTGAAGGTAACAACAATAAATAATAGAAGAGTGTATAGTTAAGTGTTTTGTAAATGTACCCTTTTGACTGGAATACATGGTTGCAGTTTTGACCATATGGCTGAAAAAGGTTAAAGAGTGTCTGGCAGATATCTGGAAGATAACAGGTCGCCTGTTGTCTGACACCGGCAGCCTGCTCCAGTGCCTGTTCCAGCTCATCTGGAACAATGCTGAGAGCCCGGTAACATTGACTGCTACTGTACACTGTCGTATGGCATCAAACGGTACTTGGTCATAGCATTGTCTTCATCGTATGCATCGGCAGGTGGAGGGTCTGTCAGAATATGTCTACAATGCATTTCACCTGCTGCTCGAGCTCTACAAGATGGACTGTGAGCAGTTTGGAGACACTAGGAGAAGGCTTTATTTTACTCTACTTCAACGCGTGACCAATCTCCCATGGGAGGCCAAAGCCAAGTATCGACCCCTTTGTGTTCTACTCCCGTATTTGGGCACTGATGTGGTGAGGATTCATGGTCACGATGTCAATGATATAAGCTTATTAAAGGCTTATTAAATTTTGAGCTCAAATCTAAACAAAGTTCTCAGAAGCACGGCCACACAAATTGAAACCCATTGCAAAGCCAAGCGACGTTGTTGTGAGCAATGTTTGCCTCTTTGTATGTATTCCTATTTACGGCTGTGTAAAAAGTACCATATTCTTTTTTCAACACTCACAGAGAATTGTAAGATAACAAAATGCGCTGAGATATTTGGTGCCTTTGACAAAAAGTGTATTATCTTAGAATTAGCTTGCTACAGCTGACTATACCTTTAAGCGGTGATTATGATGACATTTTATGTGTTTTGTTGACTTGACAGGTACTGGACCAGTACGTTGAACTTCCTAATCACATCCTCCAGTGCTTATCAGCCAATCACCTGTCACCATATGGATCAGAGCTTTACAAATGCATGATTCAGCAGCAGCGGAGAGAACTATGCGAAGGGTTAGCAGATGAAGCTCCGCCCAGTGAGCTGGAACTAGCAAATCATTGGGCAAGACGCTGGCGTCCCATCCTTTTGAGTGCTTTGATCTCCGAGGTAACTCTCCTTCAGAACAACGGCTCTACTCAGTTGCTGCCGTGTACGCTGCAAGTTTTCCCATCTGCTGTGGAGCCCCTGTTAGCCTGCCTGGACCCCACCACACCGGGCCATCTCCATGCCTGGGCCTGCATCATGAGCGTCCACAGAGCCACCACGGGAAGTTCCCCCATAGTCCCGCAGGTTGGCTCTGTCCCGGGAACCCTGCAGCTGGCACTGGGAGCTGCCGATGACAAAGTTCGCCTCGCTGCTCTCAACCTCCTGTGCTGCAGCCCAAAGACAAAGGAAGCCCCAACGTCCGAGGAACTGTCTATAATCAGGGAGTTTATACCGCAGAACCTGAACAGCGAGTCCTCGCCTTTCCGGCAACATTTCCAGACCGCAGTGAAGAAGTTCCTTGTTCGTGTCAGAGACAGCTGTTTGGCACATGTTAGAGGGCAAAAGAGCAAGAAGACTGGGCCTGCCACCTACACACGGGAGGCCGAGATGATCTTGAACCAAGGAGTAGGTGAGATAGACAGATGTATAAGTACTGCCGTCCTCCAGGACTATGTGTCGCTAGCTATATATTGCTTCATTGTATACATTTGTCTTCATACCGTAGGGTTTGTACAGTGGTTGAGCCAGCTGCCTTACAGCTACCTGGCACAGGGACACAGCTATCAGAGGAAAAAGACTGTGCTGCTGCTGCTCGCTGCAGTGCTGGAGACCTGCACAGACACCTGGAGCCCAGACAAGAAGAAAGGCCAGCCTCCAGGTTTGTTTAGGAACTAGCCGGGGGAGACGGTTTATCCACTGAGCTTAGACTTTACGAGGCTGTGTTTTTATCATGTGACAAATGGCCTCTGCTTAATATAGTGTTGATGAATATGTTTGCAGTTAATATGGCATGTCTTATAAACTGGGCACGGCAAAAGGGACATTGGAATTTCTTCTGCAGGGCAAAACAGCTGTCTCTCATTGGCTGTCTAGAAGATTCCACCAATGAGGTATAAGTGTCCTTGATTGTTATTATAATACAATGACAAAATATTATTAAAGCACAGTTTCAATCTACTTGTTAAAGCCATATTCAGTCTATATTTGGAGCAATACAAATCTTATGTAGCTCTTCTCCAAATGTTTTGAATGTTGTTAAAAATGGCGTGCGGTTTTATTGTAGTATAATGTAATACAAATACCCAATATTGTTTTAACATAGTTTCATAGCATATATGCAACGATGGGGGGGATACTGCGTAATATTTAAAAATGCACTTTCTCATGCAGATTCGAGAGCTATCCGCTGAGTTATTGGTGAGATTTTTTCCACCCAGCTTTCCAGACAACATCATCTCTGTGTTGTTCAGTCGCAGCCAGCATCTCCTCGGTAGTCCTCGGGTACAGGAGGCACAAATGGGAGCCCTGATAATGAAGGTCCTGCTTCAGAAGTACGTTCGTCCTCTGCACTTGTATGGATCTAGTCCGACGTAGGCATCCGGGCTAAGCTGTTGCCCAATCCATCTACAATCCATCTACAATCTATCTACAGATGTACCGAGCAGTCCCAGGAATGCCCCTGGCACACCAATAACATTGACGTGAGCAGTTCCAGTTTCCCCATGGCCACCGGCTTGGTCACATACCTAGTGAACGAGCTCAAGCAGCACTACCTCACAGCTAAAGGCGACATGATGCTGGCTGCCAGAACTAAACCTATACACAGTGAGCGTGTGTGCAACCTAGAGGGCCTTAATACAAGCGTATCCTCTTTGCGAGACATGTAATCGTGCTGGGTGATGTTTCAGGTGTTTTGAGTGCGCTGGAGAGGTGCGTGATTGAGGCGCCCGGCCGCGTATGTGACGTGATAGACCACAGGCTGGCCGTTGAGCTGCTGGCCCTTCTGGAGAGCACGTGTCTCCTTCTGCTGGGCGTGTTGTACGGGGCCCAGGACACCAGCGTCGACGAGGAGGGTAAAGTACAGGACAGGCACTGCAGGATGAAACATCAGACAAGTCAAACAGAAATGAGAAGCAGCCCCCCTCCCCTCCTTTCCCCTGCAAGCAATAAAACACTGTGTTACAGTGTAATGCATTCTTTCATAGATGTGCCCCCGTCTCTCTACGATATGGGAAACGCCATCGGCTCCCTGATGGCCCAGACAGGACTGGAGGACGGAGAGGAGTGTGTTCTCCTTTCTGAGGAGCACAGCCTGGTTCTCACCTGCTGCTGGGTGTCCCTCAAGGTAAGATGAGACACAACCGTGCTGATGTCTCATTAGTTGTTAATTGATCAGTACAGTTGTACAGTAGATGCACGGTAAGACCCATCTGCACATGTGATGTGTAGAGGTGATGAGCTGAAGGCACAGATGTACATGCTTTGACCCCCTCAAGGAAATAGGAATATTTTTGGGCTGCCTGGTGGAGAGAATCCTAGCTGAGTCTAAATCCAGCGAGTGTCTCCTAACCGTAGAGGACATTAGAAGGGCATCAAAAGTGTTCATGGACATTCTTCTCAAATGTCGCCACTGGGTAAGCATATTTAATGTACTGGTATGTGTAATTATTATATCAAGTGTAACTCCAGCTCTGAGCCTGACTCCGCCCACTACAACTCTGAAAACTGCGTCAAGGAGCTGAGGGAGGGGAGGAGAGGGGAGGGGCTGAGAGTGGGACTGCCATTAACATTTGAATTAGATGACATATGAGCATACAAAGTGTAACGATGAAAACCAGCCAGGTCCTGGGGTGAATGGATATGACATGTTCTGTTTTCAGCCCATAAAATGCAGATTTTTAGAGAGAAAAAAATGCATTTTTTTAAATATTACTACCAGCATTGATGTGTCTCATCACAGATCAATCCTATTCATTTTGTTTACAGCTCAAAAAAACACATTTTAGGGTGCAGTTACAGTTTAATGATTAAAGTAGAGTGTAATGTATTTTTAATTTAATTCAGTGCACACAATCATATTATTGTCATGTATAATTGAAGATATTTTCCCATCTTAAAGGAAATATGTCTTTAAAGTAATATATGTGGTTTGGATGCTTACTGCACTAATTAACCTGATTAACCTTTCTGAACACTGTTTTTGGAACTCACATTTCCTGTCACCAGGGGGCAGTAGAAGGATGCTGTGTTGGCTTCACCAAGTTCTGCGCCTCTCTCCTCAGCAGTAACAACCCAGATCTTCAAGACATCCCAGCCCACATATTGCAACAAGTGAGCCATAATGCATCGGCCCCTCTCCAATGTTAATTGCGTTGGTTTGGCTGGATAACTCAGTCTTCTTCATGCGTTTGGTCCCAGGGGCTGCAGGTTGTGCAGTCTCCTCGCTCTTCGTCCGTGACGCGACGAGCAGCGGGGCTGCCTGTGCTCATCCTGTGTGTCGTCTCTGCGGAGGAGGCCAGCAAGGCTCGCCCACTGCTGGCCCACAGCATACGCATCTTACTGGACACAGCCAGGACCCCTCTACCTCAAACATGGGACCAAACCCTGGACCTGCCACAGGTTTATAGACCACATTTAGACTGCATCGATTCACACAGCAGCCTTCACAAAACAGCAGATAAAACGGAATGTGGGGGAAATGTGTTAACAGTCCATCCATCACCACACAACCAGGGGTGGGAAGGAACTGATTACTCCATTACAGTTTTAAAAGGGACGTGTGTGCATAGGAAAAAATTGTCTGGTCACTTATTATTATTATTATTATTATTATTATTATTAAGAACAATGTTTAGGTGTGACGTAATGGAAAGTAATCAGATGTGACTTAATTTAGGTAATGCAAAAATTATGTTACATATTCGTGTTCCCTGCTAGGTGTGTGCGGTCCACACTCTGCAGGCTCTGGTGCGGGGCTCTGGGCTGGGAGGAGCCATCCTACAGTTTGCCCCTGCGGTGGCCATCTTGTCCCTGACTCTTCTCAGGTCTCCGTGCTGGGCGATGAGGAACGCTGCCCTGCAGCTCTACAGTAAGGCGTCAGTAACACGTTGTTACAGTAAGGTGTTGGTAGTAAACATTCAAAATGGTAATGTACATGAGCAGGTTTGTTCATATGGCTCAGATGTAGACACAGATGCGTGCTTGCAGGTTCTCTGTGCTGGCGAATGCTTGGCCAGCGGCCGGCTGGCGAGGGAAGCAGCTCTGCCCAGCACGGCATGTCCCCCTCTGCATTCTTCCTTCACTACCCGGCGCTGCAGCCCTTCCTACTGGGGGAGCTGCGGGGAGCGGCACTGGACGTCCAAGGCCCGTCTGGCCAGGCCAGGCTACGTCTCCACCCCTCCCTCTATCCCGTCCTGACGCTGCTGGCTAAACTCCAGCCCGGTGTGCCCGACTTAACAGGGTGAGAACTGTTGTTGTTTCATGGCATTATGCAACATGGGCCCTATTTCAGCAAGCAGGTTTAACCAACTCTGAAACTAACCCTGAACTCTGAGTTGGGCAACTCTGTGATGGAAGAGTTTTCAGTTTCAGAACAGCTGATATGAGTTGGTTTAGTCAACTCGGAGTATGTTTACTCTGAGTTAAGCGCGTGCATTACAAGACTATACAAAGCTATTATCAATGGAGCTCAGATACTACGCTGCAATATGGCTATAGCCAAGAAAAAAATAAAGCTTTAACATGCTTAATAGCAGAACATGTTCATGCTGTGTTCAACCTGTGGAACGTTACTTAGGAAAAGTATACATTCAAGCAAACATCTCTCACTCTCAAAGGCAAGTCCAAAAATTTGTGCACTAAGCCCCGCCCCCTTCCCCACAGTGCCCTTTCTTTAGTCTGATTAGAGTATAATTTAAATTGTGTGTATATATATTTTTTCTACTTTAATAATGTCCTTAATTAATGTATGAACTATATCATGGTACAAAAATTATCTCACTGTTTGTAGAAGAATTATGTTATTGACAAGGCACCATTTCAGAAAATTGCATTTTGAACAACTGCTTTTAATGGTATGGTTTAAATGTTTGCTATCAGTTTGTGTTCTCTACATGCTGTAGCCCTCCACGATGTATTGGGTGCATAGTTAAGCCATTAGGCGTTTGTGTCTTAGTTTGTTGTGTTGGATGATGGGAACAGAGAGGATATAGGCCTAATTGTTTTATACGGGAGAATACTCAAATAAGTGTATAACACAAACTACAGTAGGCCTATAAGACTATAAGATTTTAGCCAATCATGACCAATAAGAACTAGCCTATTGTTAGATTGCATAGCCTACTTCTTGTTAAAAATAGCCTATGACAAAATTACGGTCTATCAAACTACAGTGATGTCCCTGGCGAGATCAATGACATCAGTTTTTTCCCGAAAAAGTTATTAACTTTTTATTATTATTAACTGTAGCTTTTATTGTAGCTTCTTATTAACTGTAGCTTTTTTTTTATAGACTTTGTCTTCTTTATTGGAAAGAACAGTTACAGGTAGAGACAACAAATGAGTGGGAACGAGATATTTGAATGGATTGAAATATTCCCACCTGCTGGATTTGAACCATGTATCCCAGAAGCTCATGTAGTCACAGAGGTACTGCTTAAGACACAGCTCCAGGTCATACATATAGTAGTGTTGACCAATAGTAGAATATCCTACTGTTTAACACAAATGTAAACAGGTGGAACATTTTAAGATAAATGTGACCAAAAAAAATAATATTTGATTATGATATGGGAATCAGCTTTTGTACATCTAATCATTACATCTGTACTCAAAATCGTTTCCGGATGTAAATAGGAATTCATTCAGAAGGAAAGGGCTGACTCTTCACTTCAGGCTCAGTGGAAGGGAGGAGAGAAACTCGGGGTCTGCTAGCGAACAGGTTAGGTTCACAGAGTCAGTTACCATGGTAACTTTCCTTGAGTTATCTTTCTGAAACAGAAAGCTCAGTTTCTGTCATTTCAGGGTTAACAAACTCAGAGTTTTCACTAAACCCGCTTGCTGAAATAGGGCCCTGATGAGGCTTATTAAACCTGCTTGTATATTTAGGAAGCAACCGTTATAAATAAACTCACACCTGAGTTAAAGCTTCTTTGTGGTATGCTGTTCTTTCACTTCCAGAGACCTGTTAGACTTCCTGACTCCTTTATTCCAGTTGGCTGCCAGTCCTATCTACAGTGTGAGAGTGATGACCTCCAAAGCCCTGGTTGCCATGACTCCTCCCTCAGAGTACATGAACATCCTCGCCAGATTGACGGCTGATCTGCCGGGGCCTCAAGAGCCCTGCTGTCACAATCGGCTGCACGGACAGTTGCTGCAGATCAAAGCAGTTCTGGACAGAGCAATGTGCACCGACAGGTAGGACTTAAATACAGGGTTAGTCAGGGATAGTCATCCTTGAGAACGCTTGCTAACCTCGAGCTCAGATCAAAACAAACTCAGAAGCTCCGCCCCACACATTGACACGTGTAGAGAAGCCAAGCGGCATTGTTGTTGTGAGCGGTGATCGCCACTTTGTTTGTGTTCCTATTTACCGAGCCAGGGCTGTGTACGGTAGTAGTACCAGAGAATGGTAAGCTAGCGAAATGTGAGATATTTGTTGAATTTGACAAAAACTGCATTATCTTACAATTAGCTTTCAATAGCTGACTATACCTTTTTTAAACCAAATGAATTATTAATCTGTCTCTTTCAAGCAGTGTTGACGTTGAACGGCCCCTGTGTGTTCCCCGTCTCTAGCGCTCACTCAGATGCCATGTGTGAGATAGGAAGCAAGATGGAGGCCTTGCTGTGGCTGCTGACCCCGGCTCAACACTGCCCCCTGGTGAAAATGGCCTACACGGGTGTGGTAGACTCACTTAAGGCAATCTGCTCTCAGCGCTTCCTGGGCCAACTGGGCGACGTGCTCCTCTGTGAGATTCACAAACCACAGCACAGGCTTCAGGTGCGGGCCAAACACCCGGCACACGATCAACACGTGTGAACACAAGCATACTTGAATGCCACGTATCTGTATTCCACAGCTTGGGTGTCTGCCCTTCCATCAAAAGGCCACTCAGTTTCTGTGTGCGGACCAGAGGTGGGCCCGCCAAATATGGGACCGCTTCGGTGCCGCAAACGCCGACCTGAGGCTCACGCTGGTGTGTGCGGTGGAGGACGGGCCGGGTTCTCCAGGGAGCAGCTTGCAGTGTGTGATCCTCAGAGCACTGAAGGTGAGCGTGCGTGCGGTCACGTTGAGCATAACCACAACAGCCTCGACATGCGTTTACAACCCTCCTGACTACATGGATTAGAGTGATTTTTCCCCCGAGCACAATATGAGGAAACCTGGGAAACTGGCGTTAGACGTGCAAGGGTGAAATCAGGCTGGAGATCTTATCTGTTCACTCAGACAAGAAATGGGTGTTGGCTAGCTATTATGTTCTATTATGTGTAATCAGGGATTATTACAGGGATTACAGGTGAGTACGTACAGGTTACAGATATCCGCCCCATGTTATTTGCTTGTGAAGCACTGCAGGTTCACTTTTACTACTGTAACAAATGGTGATTTTACATCTGTAGTCCCAGCGTTTTGTGTATTAATAAGAAATGCAATTTACAAAAAGTATATTTATCTTAATATTTACAACCTGACAACATACAATATATGGAACATGCTCTACCTATGATTTGATATGATGACCAACACTGATATACTGTATATGTATTACCGACACTGTTTGTTTAGTCTATTGAGAAAAACATCTGGTTCATGGTTTGCTCCAGTCCAACCTGAAGGAGGCACTGTTGAGCCAGCATGTAGAATACCGCAGGACCTACCTTGCAGCCCTGGTAACAGTGACTAGAGCTCTACGGGACACGAGAGACACGACATCCCAGCAGCCTCTGGAATGCACCACAATGGAGGGACCAGCCCTATGGGAGTGTCTCCAGCTCCTGCTGGTGTACCTGCAGAACCAGAGGGGAGGACCAGAGTTCCTCGCCCAGGCCTTGTATGCAGCCAGCTTGCTGCTCTCCCACAGGTCAGCCCCCCCCCCCCACTCCAAAAGGTTCTGGATCTGGCTACCTGTGTAAATGCCATGTAGTGTTTCCCCTCATGTTGTCTCTGTGTGTGCTTCTGTCAGCCTGGAGATGTCTGTGTTCCAGCGCTGGTGCAGTGTTTTGGAGGGACACCGGCACCCAGATGCCCCCGAGGTCCTCAGGGTGGCCTGTGCTGAGGCTCTATGTCTGGCGGGGGCTCCCCTAATCAGCCAGGCCTTGAGAGAACGCATCCGCTTCCAAGCCATCAGCACCAGGTACAACTGCATGAGGATTTGAGGCGTTTTTAATCATGTTTGATTAATGCTGAGTTCACATGGCACACTGGAGACGGTAGACGGCAAACCGGTAGATGTCCGCTTTCTAGACGGCATGGCAAAAGTCAGACAGAATGGCAGTTGCTATGCTGATATTGCAAATGTTTACACAAATTGTAATACAAATGTATTCAATAAATTTAGTGGCAAATGTTTATGTAGTTATTTTAGTGCTGTATCTAGTATTATAGTATTAGCTTCTTGTCGTCGATGTTTTCTCCTCTTGTGAGTGAGCTGTGAACCGCTGGTTGAAATGCCGTCGCGGAGAATGGTAAACAGCTCAAATATTTTAACCTTGGAAGGCATGCCATGTGCTCTTTTCCTCAAACATGATATCTGACTTGCCGCCTGCCATGTTTGCAGCGTAAGCGATGATGGTAAATGTAACAACTAGCTAAACATAGCTATCTTAACGTAGCTAGCTTACTGTAGCTCTACATTCTACAGTACCACCAGATGTCACACTAAGCACACCAGCATCTCAAACAATCACTGCTCCCTGGGCCACACACGCACATGCACTAACATGCAAGAGCAGCCAGCCCAGATATGAAAACAAAGAACACAGGGTTGGATTACCGCACACACAAGAGGGGGTGTGATGTAATTCTCCGCTCAGGACTCCATTTCTGCACTACACTGTATATGTACAATTGTGCATAGAACATAGTTGTTTGCTGCTACTGCACATTTCTGTGTAAAATATAGTAAAGCTGACTATACATTGTGTTGTTTTGTGTGCAGGTTGATCAACACGGGCCTCGTCCTCCTCCAGGACGAGAGCCAGCAGGCGAGGATGAGGGCTGCCTGTTTTGCCTCCATGCTCCGCTGCGACGCCGCGGGGCACAGCAGCCTCTACCTCATGCAGGTCAACCGAGCACTGCCCTTCCTGCTAGACCTGCTGCTGGAGGAACACTGTCCGTGTCCCGAGACCCTGGACGCGCTGCTGTGGCACCTGCCTGAGCCTGACATGAGATCTGTGCTGCTGAGAGCAGCCAGCGAGACCGGGTGTGCCCACATTACATAATCTGTACACTCACCTACAGTAGACACACAGGTTGTGTGTTTGTGCGTGTGTGTGTGTGTGGCTAAAACCTTTTAATTAATGCGTTTTTTGTTCTCTGTCGCAGGAGTGCCCGGCTGTATGAGCGAGACGAATCAAACATCTTCGCAGAGCCCTCTGTGATGTCTGCCTGCCTGCGCCCGTATCTAGTGCAGCTCGCTGACAAGTGCTGCGAATCCGGTGCTTTGGCAGAGCGCTCACATGCGTGGGCCAGGGAGAATGTCGCACAGGTGCTGGACAACCTAGCAGCATGTAAACGCCTCCAGCCAGGTAACACATTGTCACTGCACGTCTGACCGTAGCTAAAACCAACCATGGTTTTGCTTCACTTTACATACTAATCCAGGTGGGTCGGTCGGTTGATGGGTAGATCAATCATTCTAATTGTTTAAAGGCACTCCAGCAGCAGGATAGTGCCATGTTTTCAATAGAGATTCCCCAGACAAAACATATTAATGCTCTATTAAATTATAGTCTGACTGTCCAGTCCAATCAAGGTACCTTTGGAAACAGCGAAGAGAGTGATTAATTTCAAACCAAACTGCTGCAGTACTATGGACAGTGTTGTCCAGTTGGACCATCTTTATTTTGTATTTATTCAATCAGCTATTTCTTTTTCAGGCTCATCCAATCTTTTAGGAGTCATTTCAAAATAACTGCTTTCATGAATAGGGAATCATGTTAACCACAGAATGACAAAGAAAATTAATAGGTAAATGTGGCAATCAACCGTAGCGGTAGACTTGCACACGCACTCCCATATTTTCAAGCTTGTGTCCACCAGTTAATACTTTCCTTCTCTCCCCATCTCTCCATTCTATGATTTCACTAGACTTTAACTGCCCAACCGTTTTTTGTATTTTATATACTAATTATTTTACCTTGTGTACCCTGTAGAGTGGCTTTGATTACTCAGATAAACACTATGCCCATTTATACGTTGCATTATTAAATGAGCTGTAAGGTTACTGTGCTGTGTGATCATAATCCCTGACACATGAGGAAAACCTCTCCTATTATCTTTGTCTCTGCAGGAGAGACCCTGAACTCTACCTGGCTGGCTCTGCTAATGGATGACCGTTTCCATGGCGCGCTGTGTGGTCTGTTGACCAGAGCCGCCTTCCTCCTACAGCTGTGTAAAATATCCGAAGATGTACGAGCCTTATGTGACCCTATGCCCCTGCGTGAGAGTGTGCAGGAGGTGTTAACTCTGTGTACTCAGAATGGTGTCCACTTTCCATCTAGCTTCACTACTGCCATGGCTGCGGACTCGCCAATATCCTAATGGAGGACCCTTTCTCTCGACTAAATTGACTAAAGTGCTTTTGCCGTTCTAGCCCAGCACAGTTGCCAGGCATCCCAAGAGTACTTTAGGCAGCCCACAGCTAGCGTTAAGTACGGGAACTGCTGATGCAGCAGGGGAGTATCACTTGGCAGACTGACCGGTTTAACATTTTATGCCCACTTTGTGTCACTCAGCAGGCATTACATATTCTAATGAGTGCCCTATTCACCATCACGTGTGTGCGTGCGTGTGTGTGCGTGTGCGTGCGTGTGTGCGTGCGTGTGTGTGTGTGTGCATGCACTGAACTCACAGTGATCTTGCTGGCTTTATAATATTATTTGCAATTGCTATGGATAGATCAGGTTGTTTGTACAAGTCCTCTTCTCATGTGAGGTTGTTAATATTAGACAAACCGGTTCCAATCTTCTAATATCCATCAGTCTCTCAGCAACACTGCTTATTCCTTCTCCAGCAATGACTAGCACATCTCAGACCAGTGATGTAATACTGCTGCAACAGCTGCTTGGCTGCCTGTTAGCCAGCAGGGTAATACTTGTTTTAATGCTCCATTAGAGCCTTCTGCCAGCACTTGTCCATTTTCCATCCCCATAAGGGTGAAAGACGTTTGACTGGCTGAGATAAAGAGATGCCTGTTGCTCCGCAACAGATAGCCCACTATAGTCTCACGTCATCAGGCTGGTCCAGACGTTTGGGTGTGGGGCTCCAGTCTGTCTCTTATTGGGACCACATGGAGTAGTGTGGAGCGATTGTTTGTCTTGATGGCTTTACCAGTGATTTTCTCCTGTATGTTACAAGTGCAGGGATGTGCTAAAATGTCAAAGCAAGTGAAATTATAGCTCAAACAATATTATTATAATTATAATTCTGTTTTTTTTTTTGGGATATTGAATCTTCAAAATGAAAAACTGTCAATTTGTAAACATGATAATTATGTTCTTAAACGTGTGTGTGTGGGTGTGTGTGTGTGTGTGTGTGTGTGTGTGTGTGTGTGTTTATAACATTTATTGGTAATGATATTGCACAACTGCTTTTAGATATTAACGGTGTAAATGCTGGCATGTATGGAAATCCTTTGTGAAAACACCAATGTAGGGGTAGGGTAAAATAACCCTAATAATAATAATAATGCCCCTTCAACTGAAATCTAAATTTGAACAGCCTCAAACGGCTCTTAAGGAAATATACCAATGTCACACTAGAGCTTGAGTAAGAGCTTGTCCTTGATCTGTGTCCTACTAAGCTCTACATTATGTTGTTATCTGCTTTCAGTATATACACTCTTTGTGGGGGAAAATCAAAGCAGTCGTGGGAGTGCCTGATTTCTTTCACTGTTTGCGACTCTTAAGGTGCCAACATGCTGGCTATCACAAGAACATCCTGTGAAAAGTTCAATGAAATTATAAACATTGGCAGAAAATAGCGAGGCCAAGTATGCAGCAGGGACTTTTATTATGCATGTACACATAGGCGAACGCACACAGATAATTTACAGTACTGGTAAGCAATGTTGGGCAGTTACTAGTTACTATTTCATTACTTTTTCCAGTAACTAGTAGTGTAACTAATTACTTTTTCCAAAACGGTAATAATATTACAGTTACTAATGTAATGCTGCATTATGGTAGGCTAATTGAACCAACCACTTTGGCTGATTGTTGACTCCTAAGGTTCATTATCGTTCCAATAAAGAGGATTAAATTCTAAAATGAGCTGCCTACACAGGTTGTCATATTTCGGGAAGGGGCAATACAGGGTAGTGATTGCGAAAGGAATGTAACTAGTAGCTTAACAAATTTCTCTTAATATCCAGTAATACGTAAAGTAATATTACTTTTTGAAGGAATAATGAGTATCTAGTAACTTATTACTATTCCTGAGTAACTGGCCCAACACTGCTGCTAAGGCAGACTAAATGTGTTCCTGCATAATGGTCTTTCTGATTTTGACTGACATGAACATGAAAAACAACAGCATTGCTGTTATTCCTCAGACAGGAAAACATGCAGCTCCTGTTCTACAGGTCTTGCATATATGTGGGAAAGACAACCGAGGTTTAAATAACCTTATTTTACAATACAAAACATATAATCTACAATATTAATACACATTAACATCAGACTTGATCTTGACTGTGATGTTATTCTCCATTTTTAGGCTATTTTTTAGGCTCATTTTTTCATTCCTGCCAGACCACTATAACAAAAAAGCCAATTGACTACTCATCATTCAAAATAGCACAACATTGTATTAATATACATAGCTAAGATACATAGACTACAATAATTGCTTATTTCAGGCTATTCCACGACAATTGTTTGCTCAAGGGATCAATACTTGGAGATGCAAACTCCTGTGCAAAATGTTTTCCTCTACAATTCTAAAAGGGTTGTGCTTAGGACCTTGAAGGTCCGACTGCAAAGGGAAGGCTGTTTACAAGAAAGCTGCTGCTACAGTATCTGTGTGTTCTCTCAAAAACAGGGCTTGTACTCGAACAAAGCAGTTTGTTGGATACATTCATCCTAGGAAACGTGATTAAAATAGAAATGTATAATTTTTCACAGTTCAGCTGTTCACTGTAGTATGTTGTTTTTTTATTAATTGCAACAATTTCGCAAAATGTTTCTTTCTTTGCAATTTGTTTTGCTCACCGTGGCTTTAGTCGACAGCAGCGCATCAAATGTTGAAGGTAACATCGAACGTGTTGAACGTGACTTTTATTTTAATGTATTCTGTTTTATATTATTTATATTTGTCTATAAATGTAGTAGGCTTACTACAGCTTAATCTTAATGTATTACACTATCTGAAATGTTATTGTGAAACCGTTCCAACAATTAAATAATTCGGTTTTGGTATTATCTGAGCATTGATGTAACCAAATGAACTGTTGTGGATGTTCTGCAGACTGTAGATCTAATGGAGTTGCGTACAGAGGGGAAACACAGACTTCCTTCTCAGGACTAATCTGTCTGGTCTGGACCAATACATCAAGAGACTATGATGTTACAAAGCACATGGACTCTGATACAGGTAACAAATCTATTCTGTGGTAATTTGCCAAATCAATATTTTAAAGAATATATATGTGTGTGTGTATTAGGCCCAAGTCTCCTTCCTTTAGTAGACTATTTGAAGGTATAGGGTACATAGTGGAAAACATGGCTATCAACACATTTGGTAGTACATTGTAAACTAAACTAAATGGTGCTTCTTTGCATGGAAATTAAATTAATGTGATTTAGTAGGCTATGATGAATCAGTTGTTGTCCCAGGAAGACGACATACTATAATTAACATAGGTTCTCAGGCGTCTTTTATGTTTGTTTTCATGGTTGGGAAGTAACTTATTACATGTAACTGATGACAAAAAACAGTAACTGTAATCCATTACAGTTACCTGCTAAAGTGTTAACAGATTACAGGTATTTTATAAAAGGGAAGGGAAGTTTGAAGAAAAAATAAATTGGCTATTCTCTTATTAACCTTAAAATCAATTAATTGTAAAAGTCCTACTTTAATTTGATCCCCATAGCACGGCCAAAAAAATAGAAAGATTTGGCTTGCCAACGCAGTAAAATGCTTTATATGACATTTCAAAGAACAGTGTTTAGGTATGAAGTCATCTAAAGGTAATGGGAAGTAATCAGATTATGTTACTAAATTTAGGTAATCCAAAAATGACGTTACTGATTTAAAATTTAGTCTGGTAATTTGTAACCGTAACAGATTACATTTAAAAAGTATCCTACCCAACCCTGTTTGTGTTGATATTCTTTAGGTGTTGGAGATCACAATTACTGCCGTAACCCAGACTCCTCTGAAATGCCTTGGTGCTACATTAACGGTCCAGACGGGATGGGTCAGAGACAACAGTGTTCTGTTAGAACATGCAAAGGTAGGCCATCTATGGGGGGCCGTGTAGGCCATAATTCAAACTCACCTCTCATACATACCATTGAAAACATCTTACCTCTCACAAACA
>JAOEGT010015171.1:0-10752 GCA_025447795.1 Speoplatyrhinus poulsoni
AATGCACACACACACACACACACACGCACAAGCACGCGCACGGGGATAATTAGCAGGTGTGAACAGAGGCTGGCAGACAGGCAAAGGGTACAGAGAGGGAAGGTAATTGGTACACCTGTCTGCAAGGCAAGAGACAGCTCTATCTGCGCACGCACACTAGATATATATACGTCACACACACACACACACACACACACACACACACACTGTAGAGAGAAAATATACCCACCCGCACATTTATGGACTCACTCACTCATTCACAGAGAAGAGGTGTACATAGGCTAGAGACATACATGCACCAGAGCCATGGAAATAACAGAGTTACATCAACGGAAGTGCGACATTTTAAACGGTCACATAGTTCATGGAGAAGCAAAACCTATAGCAAAATAGTTCCAGGAAGTGCTTGGTGCTTGAATCTATCTATCTATCTATCTATCTATCTATCTATCTATACACACACACATATAACATAATTTTTTGGTAATTAGTAATCAATAAATGCATTTAAATAAATAAATGCGATTTACATTTCAAATATAATTTATAGGGTAATTTTAATATTTAGGCTAACTTCCGGGAACTACTTTGAGGTTCTGTTGCTGTGAAAAAAACGAGATGACGCAACTCTCTGTTTACATGACTCTGACATGCACATATTCAAAAAGACCCCCTGCCCCGACACACACACAGAATATAGACTTTATCTGTATATGTGAGAACTGTCTAATAGCCAGCAGGAAGGGACATGTCACCAGCACCCAAAGACAGTACAACAATGTCAAAATGTGAGTGGACCCCAGAGCAAAAAAAAGTAACAAATTAAAAATACAAATTGTTTTGATAATGCTGTTTCTACCGTTTAATAAAACCAGCAGGTGTATTGATGTCAGATTGGGCCAGTTATGGGGAAATGCTGACGTCACATCCATTTATAAAGGATAACATACAATAACATACAGCTACTGTATAAAATCACCAGATTAAAGACTATTGGCTAGAAACAAGGACATTTCTTTGATACATATTTTCTTCAACACATGCTTAAAAACAACAGTATAATCTAGCAATTACATTGATATATATTCCATATGTGCATACGTGCATAATACCTGAACAGAACTGTTCTGAAGTCACAACACACCACATCACAAAAACATTGTTAAGTACTTTCTTGAAGTACAGATAATTCTGGTCCAATAAACTACAAATGGAAATTAAGGAGAGCTAAACAACAATTTGCTTTGTTATATACTTACTAATATTATAGTATAATATTATGCTAATAATATTTTAAAATACCCACTCTGAAAAAGGCTTTTGGGAGCTAGATGTATGCCTCCTACTCATGGAAAACATTACACAACGCTGATTCAATACTAAAGATTGGGTGCAAGCTACACAATACACTGCAAAAAATAGCCCTAATAAATAAATATAACTGCAAATATATTAGTTATGAGGTTACTAATGCTTAAATCAAGCAAAACTGGCTGCCAGTGCAGTAAGTGAAATTCTTAAATTAAGAGCACATTTACTTAAATTAAGTCACTAGATAAGCCATTTATATTAGAAACAAGTGCTAGAAACAAGAAACTATATTTTAAGATTTAGTTTTTGCAGTGCAGAGCTTATCACACTAAGTTAGATTCAGTTTTTGCAGTGCAATGCTTATCACACTAAGTTAGATGTAGTTTTTGCAGTGCAGTGCAGTGCCAAAGAAGCAGAAGGTGAGACAGAAGGGTGTACGTTTCACCTCCCACATACTGTATCAACCAGCAACAGGCACAAGTTATCTGCTGCCACACTTAAATGCTAAAAACACAACTACAGAATGCAGACAAAGCATTAAAGAAACACACGCACACACACAAACACACACAAATAGACAATGCACATTTAGAAAAGACAAGCGCACACATTTAGAAACACACACCATAGTTAATTGCAAGCACATGTGAGTGTGTACGCCAGATACTGTACTTGGCTACAGGTGGTCTTTGCGTAGTGAGTGCTTCTACATTTGTATTGTTAAAAACTCAAGTTGGGGCACTCTCTCTCTCTTTCACACACACACACATACACACACACACTTACAAACACAGACACAGTTAGAAGCGGCAGTAAGAAGTCCAAAAACAAATGGTTCCAAATGGTTCTTTGTATGAATTGTCACAGTTTTGGCAGCATATTAAAGAAATATTTTTTTTTGGCGTCATAGTCTGAGACTATCTTCCTTTCCTGGATCAACATGACTTGGAAAATATTTGATCACTTGTAAAATAAAAATAACTGTTCTACTTAAACTAGCATAATGTGACAATGTTCTATAGTTCCTGCTCCTCCCACTACAGTTGTAGTGGGAGGAGCAGTTGTTACACACACTCTCTCAGTCTCCCCATTCATGACTGTACTGGGGTGAAAAAACTAATATATTAAGCCATACAAGTATCCCATTGTAATGAATAAGTCAGAGTTACAGGTGGAGTCAGGAATTGCAAAGATGGCAACACCAAGGCCAGCCAGAGCCAGCACAGCTTGAGCCTCAAACCCGTTTCTTGAGAAAACCTATGGCGGGTTGGTCCAGTCTACGCTAAATAGCCACAAAAAGAGTAGAAGAGTAGCCTAAGCTTATGTCTAGCGCACGAAAGCCCCTTTCAGATACAATATCCATTCATGTATTGGGTAAAAACTAAATGAGATAGATGACTTTTTTGTTCACACTTAGTATTACATAATGGTAAAGGGTGTCAGTGTTCGAATTACGCTGAGGCCCGGGATGGCCCGGCCCCTTTAGTTCTGATATATAACATCATTTTTTGGTAATTTTTTGGTAAAAGGCAGGGCATCTCTAGTTCATTTTGAAATCACAGGTTAAGGGGGTCATTCATTTATTTACTTTTATGGTCACGTCTATGAACTGTTAGAGCCCTTCTCAGGTCCAATTGTGTAAACCGCATCACAGTATTTAGCCCAACACCATTCATTTATTACGGTAGCCTACGCAACTTAAATTAACATAAGAAATGCAGCTTTGCTTAACTTTTACCCTCGTATCGCCGAGTGTGCTTCTGATCATGCCTTGACATGCATTTATTAGGTTTATGTGTTTCACATTAGCTTATCTGTGCCGATTATAATTTTCTGTTAGAAAATCCTTTATAACTCTGAGAATCTTCTGGTTGCCGTGCCGTTAAAAAAGTGGAAAAGCACAAGTAGAGCTGGCAACTTACTGTATGTGTCTTACTGTATTGCAAAGACGTAAGAAGTCGAGTATTTTTGGGATGGGGGTTGTGTATAACACCTACCATCCTGTACGGTGACCTTTTAACAGGTCGTGGTGTGGATCTCCTGATGTTAGGACAACATGTTAGCACTGGCTCAACCAGCTTCTGCAAATTAAGAATATTCTGTCTTTGTTTGTTTGTTATGGGGTTTTTTTTGTAGCAGGATGGGTAAGTCTTACATGTGCTGAGCAGATGAACAATTGTTCCACTAATCTCCACATGGCCCCATATCTCTAATTGTATCATATTTGGAAAACACACACTGAATCAGTAAATTAATAAATCTTCAGGCTGACAGTTCCTCCGCATTTCCATGAAATTACCATCACATCATTGACAATATGAGTAATTAGCAGGGAATCAAACATACTGAAATGTTTAACTAGGCTTGGCTTTTCAAACAGATGAGCTAGATGATAGAACATCAATGCTCAATCAACACACTCACTTTGAAACAAATACATGTAACCCCAGCGTGTGCACACACACACAAACGCACACACATACACAGATATTGTAACTTGTTTCTGAAGTTGTGTACATGAGATTTGTTGTAAAAATGGTAACAAGAATGTAAATTAGTTATAGACACACTCGCTTGTATGCAGACATCGCCACAAACAAAAACAGACATTAACCCAGGCTCATAACTTTGAAGGATTGCATTCCCTTTGTAACAAATTAAAAACAAGTGTGAATCTGACAGTATACAAATCATTCTGCCCCGTGTCTGTGTGTGTGTGTGTGGGTGGGTGTGGCTGTGTGGTCCAAACAAAGATGTATTGTGTGGCCAGTAAATTTATATGCAACCAATTTATCATGTATGGTGGTTGCGTGGGTGGGTGGGTGTATGTATGTGTGTGTGTGTGTGTGTGTGTATGTGTGTCTGTCCACGTCCATTTTGTACAACATTAACAGCTGAAACAGGTTGCATCTGTTAAACCATTTTGCCACTCAAATTAAATTAGACTGAATGCAATCGCCAGGGATGCAAAACACCGGGGTATGTGGGTTTTAACATCAGATATCAGTATAGGGTGCTAAGCATGGTCAAGATGCCCTAACAAGCTGATACCACATTGCCTGAGAGCTATACCATTGTACAGAACCAAAGTACTTCAAAGTACAGTCATAGGTCATTTCATTTTAGAATTGCATACTGTTTCAAGTAAAACACTGTAATAATGAATATAGTTTGATTCCATTTTTGAATTGGAACCCATCTATTTACAGTAATGACAATCAATATCTTAATACTTAGTTCTTCAAAATCCCTATTCAAGCTATCGTTTTTAATGAAATAATGTGAAATTATTATTTGTGTGTTGCAATGCAACATACAACGCATATGGTTATCAATCTTAATTTGACTCACAGAATGCAGTGGTCCTTATACGGTACTGTACGTCAAAGATAATTCATCCAGACTAAACACATTAATAGACATGTATCCACAGTCATGTTGTGGACTCCGGTGTTCACGACCTCCAGCATTGAGAAACTATGCTACTATGAAACTATGCTACAGCATACTGTACTGTTAGTGTGATTTAATGTGTGCACTGCGGATTAGCAGACTTAAAAGCCATGCAGCAGCCAACACAGCCAGATATCCCTCACCCTGTATCCAGCTTTCAGGGCCAGTCAAGTGACTCTACATATCAGAGTGTCCCTTCCACTTCACTGTGTGTGCATTATGTATACTGTATAAGAGAGTGTATTTATACCCCTCCCAAACACACACACACACACACACACACCTCACTGGGCTAATGGAGCTATACAGATGGAAATAGCTGTGAGAGTACTTCACGTTGAAAACCGGTGATGGAAGTATCTGCCATTTCTTTCCTGTCCACATTCTGTATTCTCTCAATCTGTTTTCTCTACAGGGGGAACCATGCCACTATAAGAGGTGTGCAGGCTTTAAAATGAAATCCAGCGGCAACAATGAAAAATGAAAAACTGATTGAATTTCAAATACACAGCGTTGACTGTTTCACGATGAAGGTAGAACACCTCCTGCAACTTTATTGAAAGGAAACCGGCTCAAGTTTGATTTGGCTGTGAAGCGTTGACACTTGTGCGCAACTCAAAATGTGTTTAATTGCATTTGGAGTCTGTATTTATTTTGTGGTGGAGTAACGTTTCAACCACAGGAATATTAGTGAAATTATACCGTATAATGTTTCTCAACAACAGAATGTGCATCCTATCCATCATTTGATATGTTCATCCATCAATATATCAACCTATTCTTTCATCTATCTACCCAGTATCAAATGCTGTGTTCATGAGAAAGTGGTTTATTAAAAAATCTACTCAAACATGGAGACATTCATTAATGGAAAACTAATCATGTTTAAGTTGCATGTGTATTAATAATAATAAAAATGCACAATATTTTAGCACGGGAGAATGGTGATTCCACCTCAACTGATATATAAGGGAGGAACATTATTAGTTTCAAGTCAGCATTCTCATTCCCCGCTTAACATGAATGCAGCACAAGGCCTATGGAGATGTACCACGGGTCTTTTCAATGGCTCAAAGTAGAGCAGATAATTGAAAGCGTTATAATAGGTGAACACATGCGTGAGCATGGCTGTGAGATTTAAAACACATTAGGTTGGCGATCGTGTCTGAATAATGTGCGTGCGTGCGTGCGTGCGTGCGTGCGTGCGTGCGTGCGTGTGTGCCACTCTCTAGGAGGAGGATGAATGTGACCTTAATATTCTAAACACTTTTCTGCACCTAGGATTTATATGATCAAATAACACCTCACTGAACACACACACACACACGCACGCACACACACACACACACACACACAGTTTCCAAAACATGGGGTCATTCTGACACCTACAATAGCAGTAGTTTCTGTGTGTGTGTGTTTGCAGTGCACCAAGAGAACATTAGAACACCTACTGTACAACCATAAGCCCTTCACTCTTGTCAGTAGTCTCTCTCCCTCTATTTCTATCTTTCTGTTGTTCTGTCTGTCCTCTAACATGTCCATCTGTTGTCTCATCTTCCAGCTCCTTCATCCCCCCCCCTTCTCGTACCAATAGGGGGTTAAGGCCAGTTCACACAGTTGACTGTGATGTCTGACTTCTATTCTGCGTGATAGCTAGAGGCTGCTTTTCTCAACACTGTCACGCTCCAGTCAATTTACCTCCCCCACCGTCTTCGGGTTAGGGTGAACATGCACAATTGTGTTATTTTCTCCCTCAAATGTTCTGTGTGTGTGTGTGTGTGTGTGTGTGTGTTTGCGTAGCTACATTTACTGTAGGGTGCGTTTGCATAGGTATGGGTGTCTGTCTGTCTGTCGTACATGTGTAGAAGGCACACTCCTCCTTAAAGGCAGTGTCATGTCTCATGCTCGGGAACGCTTGCTAACTTCGATCTCAAATCAAAACAATATCCCTCCGCGGTGCCGCTGCACACATTTAAACACATAGTGAAGCAAAGCGTAGTACTATGGCTTTGTTGTTGTGAGCGGTTTGACACACTATTTGCTGGCTCACCTTTTTGCCGGACCGCATGTAGCGGGACCGGCCAATATGAGCAAATGTCGCTAACTGACTAACTGACTGATTGACCGAATGCGCTACATTCTAGACAGTAGGTGGTGGCAATGCACTATGTAGACAGTAGATAGCGGCAATGCACCAAAAGCATTGGATCCCATCCTCCGTGAAACTCTACAGAAGAAGACATTTCAGCGAGCTTATCAGCTGGCCTTGGAAAAAGCTTTTGCTCCTCGATGGGTATTGGTCTATGCCAGGGCTATTCAACTCCGGTCCTGGGGGGCCGCATCCTGCATGTTTTAGATCTCTCCCTGCTCCAACACACCTGATTCAAGGTTGTTAGAAGCCTGATATTTGATAGAGTGGTGGGGGGTACTTTTCAGACCAGAACGACCTAACATTCAATGCAAGTCAATGGGAAGGTCCACAGATTTCACCATACTATTGCCCATTATTCATCTCTTGGGGCGGTAATGGGTATTTTGAGTATAAAACATTAACTCCCAAGTACCTACGATCAATCTGGGGTCACAACGTTATTTCTGCAGCAAGCTGTTAACCCATTTATGTTAAAGAAAACATCACTTTTTTTATTTTTAAGACTACATTTACATAGTCAATACTGTAGGCTTTATTGTCTTGCCATTGATAGTAAATGTGTGTTTTTTTTAAATAAACATTTGTAAATGTGTATATTGGAGAGCTAAGTGACATTGTAATTTTACAACAAGGGGTGTTACAGGGTTTTAAGGTAAATTGACGTAGTTTCAGGCCATGCATGGTAGATGTATTTGTCTGGGCGCTGCCTATGTCAGCCTCCACAGCAACATGCCGTTAGTGACACGCCCACTTAAGAGACTTCCATTGAAATGCATTACAATGCTCCATCTTTCTATAAATATAAACTCGTTGGTGAAGACGTGAGTCTATGTGCAAGGTAACCAGGGTTGGGTATATACTGGTATATATATACTATATACTAATCTGAAAATTTTAATTATAATTGATAATGTAATTTGGGGATTGCCTATATATAGTAACATAATATGATTACTTTCCATTACTTTTAGATTACTTAACACCTAAAAATTGTTCTTTCAAATGCCATCAAAATCAATTTACAGTGCTGGCGGCGTCAAACCTTTCTATTTTTGGGAACGTTTATGTTGCTTAGGGGATCAGATTGATTTAGGACGTTATGTCAATTGCTGATTTATGTTAATGAAAGGATAATAAGAGAACAGACTATTGTTTTATGCATTTTTCTTCTGCAAAACCTCCTGGTAAATTTGAATGTAGTCCTAGAAGTAATCATCTAATTATAAAAAGAAATACCTGTAATCTGATTCCACCATTTTAGCTGGTAACTGTAATGGACTACAGTTGCTGTTGTAACTGATTACATGTAACCAGTTACTTCCCAACCCTTACGATAACGGCTAGGAAAAGAAGTGTGCAAGCCCCCATAGTAGCACTCCGGGAGGAGCGTGCGCTCTTCTTGTCATATCAGAATGATGGTAAATATGAGTTTCCTACTTATCAAGTTCTTATTCTAAGTGGGAAATTGTGACATTATTTTTGATAGACAAAAAGTCTATGGTCGAGTTGGTGACCTTCAAGCAGTAACTAGAAAATAATTGTGTATCCATGATTTAGATACTTGCAACACTTACAACTACAGCCCATGTATAAAGGAGTAGAAGAGTTAAATGAAGGCTTAATTTTTTTGTTCCTTGTACCAAACGAAGATCTGAAAATTACACATGGTAATTGGGGAATAAGTTAATCTTACATTCTAACGTGTGCATCGTCAAGAATGTACTATGCGTTTCCGTTTCAAATAGCTCTGACAGCACAGCACTTGAACACGAGGTACTCGTACTTCCGACGTGAACGCTGCATAAACTCCCAATCACAACTTTTTGTGTTATTGATTTCAAGGGCAATTCCTGACACAAATGGAAGAGTACAACTTCAATGTGTATTCTTTTTTACACACAGATATTGTATAGAATGTGTGCGTGTTCGTGTGTGTGTGTGTGTGCGTGCGCGTGTGTTCACCCATGTATACCCATACTTGTGTTTTTCTACTCTTTGACACTGAACAAGATTGCTGCTTTAATGGCTTCTTGTACCTGCACCTACGCAGGCTGTCACTCTGTAATCCCCTCGGATTCTAGAACTTTCTCAGAGTTCTGCAGGACATTCCCGACCTCCAGTGACACACCGATATGACACTTCATTTCATAGCAACAAGCGGCATCGCTGCGCTCTGCTGCTTCCATTGGTGGAAAATGAAATCCCAGAGATAAAAAAGGAGATGTTCAAGCTATACCAGCTTGATACAGTGGGCCATTTTTATTACATTGAGAGAAATGTATTAGAAAAGATGATATAATACAGTTGTGAGAGTGTACAGGACGATTGAAAGAAAGAAAGAAAGAAAGAAAGAAAGAAAGAAAGAAAGAAAGAAAGAAAGAAAGAAAGAAATAAGATTAAATAAAAAATCGGAAAAGATGTGTTTGCAGCCAAATGGTTTACTGTTTAATTGTTCTTGCCTGTTTTCAATACAAACACAATTCCCAGAACTCCCCAAAGGAATTATGGGAATTATTATAAAGGATACAACCACTTCAGGTAAGAGTTTCTCTCAATCATATTAAAACACACACATTAACACGCTTCATAAGTGCGTGCGCGCATGCACACATACACGCACGCACGTACGCACGCACGCACGCACGCACACAACGCACGCTAATCCCTTGCGCTCAGTAAGAAAATGGTTTTGATACATTGGACCTATGTAATTCCCCCAGTGGACTCACCAGTACATTATAATGAGAGAGAAAGCGCGTAGAGAGAGACCAGCTAAATGAGCAATAAGTCAGAGTGTTGCCACATACCACCAAGAGGAGAGATAGTGGAGATAGAGAGAGGAATAAAGGGGGAGAGGGGGGGGGGGGTATGTAATTTAACTGTATATTTATTATTGCTTCACCACATTAACTGGTTTGCATTCATTCTCTCTGCCCCTCTTCTCCCAACCGTCTACACAGCGGCCCTCATTTGTCCGCTCATTCTTTCCTCGTCTCGCCCCTCTCCCTCTTTAGATCTCTAGTTTCCCTTTCAGGCCTTCTGCCATTTTTCCTTTCCTTTCTCTCATTTGTTCCCAGCCTGCCCCTTTGACTCCAACCCATTCATCCCTCTGGCATCCGTCTCCCAGTTTTCCCTTTCTTCCCTCTTTTTCCGGACATCTTTCCGATCTTATTTTCATCAGTTCATCCAGTGCTTCCTGTCGTTGTGTTGCCCCTATCTTTATCCACTGCAGGATATTATACGGCAATAATAACCCCATTGTTGACTGGTGCAGAAACAAAAGACGTCCATTATAAATGTATTTGCCATGGATGTGAAGTCAGCAAAAACGGAATAAAAGCTCTCATGTAATCATCCTTTGTATGCATGTGTTTATTATCTTCAAGTTATTGCTTTATAAAGATGATTCATTCTAATAAAGGAGTTAAAAAAACAAGGTGAACCTGGAGATTAACTCTCATTTCTGTGTGTTTCTATCCGTAGTGCAAATGGTGCACTACATTATGTTTATCTCTGTGTAATTGTATTTTAAAATGATTAGTGTCATATGGAACATGGTATACAAGCACATTAACATATACACTATCATACATATTATGTACTCCAAAGCAATTATCATGTGCAACTGTATTTAGTCTAGTGTAGAGTCATATAGGGTGTGCACCTGTATTTAGTCTAGTGTAGTCATATAGGGTGTGCTCCTGTATTTAGTCTAGTGTAGAGTCATATAGGGTGTGCACCTGTATTTAGTCTAGTGTAGTCATATAGGGTGTGCTCCTGTATTTAGTCTAGTGTAGAGTCATATAGGGTGTGCACCTGTATTTAGTCTAGTGTAG
>JAOEGT010015182.1:0-10752 GCA_025447795.1 Speoplatyrhinus poulsoni
GGGGGGGCACAGGAGAGGGCCTGGGTGGATAGGCGTCAAGGGGGGCGCAGATGGCACGTCATTCTTCAGAGCATACATCTGTGAAACAGAACAGGTGGAGTATCAGACCAAGCCGACAGGCAGAACCTCCACAAGGAGGTCTTGGTGAAACAGCATCCATTTCATTTAGCAGCGGCCAGTACGCGCTGGCTATCAGGATGCTAGTAACAGCCACGAGTGCAGCTATTGACTAATTTAAGATGCTAACTGCATTCCTCACGCGTTGCTGAGCTGCACATGCACTGTTTGGTACACGCAATTTCTGCTACAACAAATAAAAAGAAGAATTAAATATTTAGTGTGTCTCTTCTCCTGAATGTATGAATTTGAAATGTTTTGTTATTTTTAGAATGAATGGCGGTTGCAGCTAAATATTATCTGGTGCATGCCGTTGAATGCCATAGTGAATGATGTCTCTTGAAACGGTACCAGTTGTTAAATTATTCTTTTGTTGTTGATGTCCTATACATGAAATCATCTCAGCTATATTCTGTAATACTTAATGTCTACAATTCATAATTCATTCACAATATGAAAGACTTTTAGTTATTAGATAAAATTGGGCATCATGAAACAAGGTATAATGAGCAGAATAAAATAGTACAGGACAGATGTATCAGACAGATGTCAGAAAGTGTTTAGAGAGGAACTGCATGGATTTCACATCAGCTATCAGGTCTATTTTAAATGCATGAGGCATATTGTACAGAAAGAACAATTAAAAAAGGTTTTACTAAAACGTGTTTACTAACATCCCAAATAAAGAGTGCTACATTTTGTGGGCATTGTATAATATTGCACATTTAATTATTGTACATATTACGGGTGATCCACTAAGAATTATTGTGTTAACGGTTTGCACGTTCTGTTCAAAAGTATTAAATATAGATCACCTGAAAAAGGTTTAAGGCTTGATAGATCACAATGCGTGTAGTAAATTAATGTATTAGCATGTTCCCCTCCCATTATTTTTTACGGTAACATTGAAACGCCCCACATTGCATATTCATTAAGGCAAACAGAGCAAATGAACAATACCTGCTATCTTAGCACGTATTGAACGTCCTCCTCTGTGCACGCCATAAGTTTAGTGAGTACTAGTCAAGCTAAGTTTGTACAAATTTTTACTCATGCAAACCTTTAGTAAAAATGTCCCCAAGTGCGTTTGACTGTATATGTATATCTATCACTTGATCTATCTATCTATCTATCTATCTATCTATCTATCTATCTATCTATCTATCTATACTGTATATATATGCCAACCTATCTTACTGTGGTCTGAGGCAGGAAGCCAGCAGGTGGGAAGCCAATCACATACAGAATATCCTACAAATATCTTGTGACTTGTAACTTCAAAGATACATCTATAGATTTGTCTATAGGGGGCGCCACAATGGACCGACCTCACTTGTTCTGATTGCGGATTCGCAGGCACCTTCTCTTCAGGGGGGGCTCCAGGTCGGGGCTCCCCGCCGCCACCAGCGGCCCGCTGATGGAGCAGGACAGGATGGCCGTCTTGTCGGCGGCGTCGGCGGTGTCGGCCTTTGGCACAGGCTGGCTGACCACGCAGCCTCCAGGGGGCAGCAGAGCGTAAGCGTGCTCCTCGTCCTCCTCCAGGCCGGGCTCCAGGTGGGCTTTCCCCTCCACGGCCCCCACGACCCCCTCCCCCACCGAGCAGCTGTTCTCCTTCAGCGCGTCCCGCTCCAGCTCGCCATTGGCCGGCTCCTCCCGGTGTCCCGCGGTGCAGGGCTCGGAGGAGGGGGGACGCGAGGGGAGGGCTCCGTGCCACCCGGCGCCGTTGACAATGACGTTGCAGGGCGCGGCGGGGGCGGGGCTAGCTCGGACCTGGGGGGAGGGCGGGGCCGGGGGGAGGGTCCGCGCTGCGCCGTACGGGACACGGGGCGAGCCTCCGTTGCCGCCGTAGCCGGGGCGACGGTACGCCGCTCCCTCCAGATGGCCATCCGCGGCCCGTAAGAAAAGCCCCGTGTCTCTCCCGTCAGCAGGGGGCGACCTGGAGAGGGCCTCTGCCTCCAGCTTGACCTGCACGCCTGGCAGCGTCCGGTGGATGACCTGCTGCTGCCGCTGGCTCACCGTCAGGTCCATCACGCCCCCCTCCGCCTTGACGGACAGGTCCACTAGCCCCGCCCCCCCCACCCTGATCCTCTCCGCACCGCCCCCTGGGGGGCCGGGGCCGTAGGCAGACAGCCCCGGGGGCGCACACACCTTCTGGTCCCCTGAGTCTCCTCCTCCTCCTCCTCCTCCAGAGGAGGAACCAGAGGAGTGGGGCCGGGAGGAGGAGGACGCCTGTGCTTCCGGGGGCTCCGGAGCGCCGGGGAGGGGGCCGCCGCTGTCCGCCTGCTCCCTGGAGCTCCTGGGGAGGAAGGGGATGGGGATGGGGATGGGGATGGGCACGGGCAGGGGCACGATGACCGGGTAGGGCACCAGGAGCGTGGGCGGGGGCACCAGGGGGGCCAGGGAAGGCATGCCAAAGTTCATCATGGGGGGCATGTGCAGGGGCCCGTTGGGCATCATGTTGACGGGCGGGAAGTGGGGCAGGCCTGGCATGGGGAGGCCGGGGTGAGGGGGCAGGAGGCCGCCCGCGCCAGGGTTGGACGACGGGTGGCCGTGCGACGACATCAGGGGCCTGTGCGGGTGCATGGGGCCAGACGGGGGGCCCAGGGTCCGTGGGGGCGGCGGGGGGCCGATGCCCGGGATGATGGGGTTGGACAGGGGGCTGTTGGGGCCCGCCGACGGCCTCATGAAGGGCGGCCGCATGTGCTGCATCATCTGATGCTCCATGAACAGGGGCAGGGGCACGGGGCCCCGGGGGGTCATCACCATGGGGGGGCTGCCCGGGGGGATCCCCATGGGCGCGTGCAAGGCTGGGGGGGGCTGGGGCGGCAGCGTGGGGCTCTCGCGGGGCCTCGGGGTGGGGCTCTGGGCGCAGGAGGAGGGCGAACACACGCCGCCCGTGTCCGAGGGAGAGGAGGGGGGAGGCGGCCCGCCCGGCGAGGAGACGGTGCGGCGGAGGTCGGTCAGCGGCGTCCCCCAGGACTCCGGCGTGAGCAGCTGGACGCCGCCGCACTCCGGCTTGCCGTCGCCGCCGATGCCGTGTCCCGGGTTACACAGCGCCCCTGGCAACGCCGCCTGGGTCTCCTTGTAGAAGATGTCCATCTTGTACTGGTTCAGGCATTTGGCGCTGCAGAACTGCAGCCGCCGCTCCCCGGCGCCGAAATCCAGATACTCCTTGGTGTGGCGGATGTGCTTGCACCAGTCGCACACCTGCCCCAGAAGAGCACAGGACACGCGTCCAATCAGTACCACTGTCCCCGCATACAAATGACTTGCAAAAACACAGTCTTGTCTTTTAATTACACCGATGAGCACGCCTTCAGCCTCCACACCATCTGGACACATTTAACCAATGTGTCGCTGCGTGTTTTTTTAAACAACGCAGTCTGTTTCTAATAATTTAAAATAGCTGTGAAGGGCAAATGTTGAACTTTAAGTCAGTGTGTGGGAGCAGTGTGTACATGCTGTGTTTTCTGTGAGCTAAACATTAAGAACACAGACATTTCTCTGACACTGACATTGTAGTGACTTTTTTCTTTTTTACAACTTAGTTTTCTAACAGGGCATTTACACCTTCTGTTGGCAATGACAAGTCTAATTCTCATTTATCCACCAATCCCTGTTTGACTGTCACCAGCGGCAGAACACTAAAGCCGATGAATGCGTATCCTCTAATGGCCATTCACACTTGGAATTGGGTGTATGTGTACAGTACCATTATTGTCATAATGGCTGAATAACGTCCACTACCGAGCCTCTGTTAGTGCCCCATGGCTTTAGCTCAATTAGCAGCATGTACAGACCTGAGAAACATTCCATACTCTATTTTATTACCACACTATATCAGCTATTTATGGTACTAAAATATATTTATTTGTATTTCAATAATGACCCAAACTTGAGTTTTGTACTGCTGAAAATGTATTTGTATTTGTATATATATAAATACATGTCTTCTTCAGAGCGATCTCAGGGATGCAGATCAGAGATCTTAGAGACCCTCAGTCTCTGCTGTGGCAGAGATCCCAAATGGTTGCACATGGTTCCAGCGCTAACTGTAAAAATGTTCCTACACGGGCAGAAAGTGAATGTGACCCTGGCGGAGCAGATAGCAGTGGGCGAGCCCTGAACACGGCACTAACAGCCAGGCCACACACAGCTCACTCTGTCAGCAGTGGGAGGAGTGGCAGGTCCTCGCTGGAGATAATTAAGGCATTAATCAGTTGTCAGACCCCTCAACGACATCCATCCATCACACGGACCCTTAATCCCCCCCGATGAATGTTAATAAGTTAAGCGATGCCTCTTGAGGAGGATAACTTCATTGGGGGCGCTGCATAGCAATACCAGTTTATTTGGCTTGACTGAGTGTACTAGCATCCAAGAGGGGATGGACTCACACAGCCTGCTGGGAAAGATGCATTGCGGTGTTGGATTGGATTTCTAAACATTGAACAAGATACTGTCCAGTGGCCATTGCATATCAAACACTCCTTCTATTGTCCCCAATATACGGGTCGTGATCAGTATATGTTTGAGATGGATCAAGTCAACGCAAGGTATACATGAAAAGAAGTATCCACATATCTTCTAAATGTTTTGCATAGACAACCTACATTGTTCAAATAACACACTTTTGGTAGTATGACCAAGAGTGCTGAAAATAATACATATCTGTGTGGTTTAGGTACTAGGTTTTAATGTAGAAAGGCATAGCACAGAAGACATTTTAGTACCTGCTAATTTAACAGGCCATACTAGCACTTGGTGCTTGATAATGGTAGGTGAAAGATATTTTAAATTATAAATGCGTTCAAAAATCTTGCTCGTCTCAGAAAGACAGATGGAGAGCACTTAACGAGTTTCTATGCTGTGAGTGAAACTTCACTGTGCATTACCCTAATGGAGTTGTGTCTCTCTCTCTCCCCCCCTCTCTCTCTCTCTCTCTCCCCTCTCTCTCTCACTTTCTCCCTCTCCTGCACACAGATGTTTGCAGTTGGATGTAATTATGGTCATTTATTTCCTTCGTGGCCAACGAACCAGTAGCCGATGGCGTAGCTTAACCGTTTGGCTTTACATCAATTACTGAGCTTCCAAACAAATGCAGTCACCTCACTACCATCATTAATGTAAATCTCCCCTAGCCTTCTTCATTGTATTGCTATATGTAATTAGCTAGTTAGGTCACCTGGTGATTAGGCCTCACATAGATGCCACCCTGCAAGGGCTTAGTAACTGGATTCCAAGTGACTAAGGGGGAGCGAGAGGTTGCAGATAAAGAGCAATAATGAAAAGGAGGTATAGGAGAGTTAACCCGAGGCTCCATGATTTGCAGAGGAGGAAGATGTTTTGGAAAGCGAGGGAGTTGCAGAGGATAAGATGATTTAGAGCGGCTAAGAGGAACAGGAAGAGAGGATGAGGAGGCTTCAAATATTGTTTATGGTACAGAAGATTAAAAACGTCAAATGTGAGATCGTTTTTACAGTAAGCTGCAGTTCATGAGGGGAAACTCATATTGGTCAGGGTGAATATGAGGTGAATTCTGTTTGAACATCTGTGGTTGTTCCACTTGGTTAAATAGTGGAAAAGCAGGATCAGACCCAAACCCATGCCTTTATGCCCTTATTGGATGACTGTGGACTAGTGTTTCAATGTGTCAGTTAATATTAAGTCTAAATATTGTCATGCTGCAAAACACCGCCTCTTTATATTTTGGTGAAAATATAGACAGACTTAAAAGCATGCGACTCTTCCAGTGTGGGATGAGCAGAAAAGAAGCATGCATCGGTAACAGATTGCCACCCTAAAGCCCATTTGCCTCACATTTAAAAGACGTGACAAATGATGAGTACTAGTTTTAACGATTGGCCACTTTGCCATAATCTAGAAATTATGTATGCAGAACATTTAACCAAGTAATCCAACGGTGGCTTCAAATTGGAAATATGTTTTACAGTCAAATGTAAGCATTTAAATGGACTACAATACTAACGCTTGAGACTGTGCCACTGCTGAACAAGAAGCTCTAAATACAGTCCAAAAAACACACAAAAAAACATTACCTTGGCCGCCAATCATAGTCACTCAAAAATGTGTAACATGCTGCACATACTGTACATGCTCAAGCCTGCACACACACACACATGCACACGCACACACGTGCACACACACACACACACTTAAATAAGAAGCACAAATATAGGACTGTATTTCACTGTGACACACAATATTTGGCTCATTGAATTTATGGAAGGTCCTTCCATAAATTCAAGGAGCCAAATATTTTCCATAGCTAACTTCAAAGACTCTATACTGCATATGTATTTTTAAATATATTGTACACTTTGGTCTATTGATGGTTAATTGGTTAATGCTGGGAATATGCTACAGGCAATCAAATGGATTCTATTATGTAAAATTCTGAAACTCAAGTTGTGGTGTCTGATTAAATGTGAATTCTGGAAAGTTTTGACCTGCATCTGTGGTGATTGTTTGTGACTGTAACATCTCACAATGCATATCTCTACTGTCCAGACACCAGATGATAATGGAAATAAACAGGGCCATCTAAAACCAAACTTGCAGGAATGCATTTGTATTGTCTTATGTTGATGAGAGATTTGAGAGGAGCGTGAGAGATGTACAGAGCCCAAAATTGGCTGATATTTCCCTTTAATATTTGTCTGATGATCAACACAAAATCAGCATAGACCTAACATTAACCCGCTAAATGTGATGCTGAATGAAATGGGAAACCAAATGTGTGAATGGAAAATGTCCGGGACCGCATTAACATTTTCTCTTTTTGGGGTTGACGTAACAGCCAAAAAACAAACTGGCCAGTCCATTGGACATTTCTGATAACTATCATATTATTTTAAGAATGAACAACATGTGAAAACATAGTCATGAATTTGCCATCAAACTTAAACTCTATGTGGTGTTAAATGTTTATGGTCCTTACAAGCACATCGCTGTTTGTCTTGAAGACAAGCCTGGGAGTGTCCTGAGTAAAGTTGTGCTGGGGTAATTTCCCACCGAGGCCATCGTCGTCTCTCTCCTGGGAGGGGGGGGAGAAACAATGGCTTCTTTTTACGAATGGACAAAATAAACAGGTGAACAGAAACAACAGGAAAACTCAGAAGTGGAAAACATACTGAAAACGATGGAAAGGAAATGGTGATTGTGGAATGGAAAACATGCTTTTGTTCGTGGACTCCACAAAGGGGTTTATTAAATAAGTTTGTGTGTATGCCTACGTGTGCGTGTGTGTGTGTGTGTTATATACATCTGTGATTGTGTGTACCGGTTGCTCATTAGCTATAAAAGTAGACTCATTCTCTAAAATAATGAGACAAAATGGAAATAACATTCTAGTGCATTGTACTTGTAGGAAGAATACATATAAAGATCATGTAGAAGCTGGAGCCACTAGGTGTTCATATGAAAAATGACTATCCTGTATCTTTCAGTTAGTTGAAGTAGGCTTATTAGTGCATTTATTTGGGCAAAACCATGGACGCTTGCTGCTTTGTTTACCTCTCTCCCACACAGACACACACACACGCACACGCACACGCACACACACACATGCTTGTCTCCCACAAGGGATGACAAAGAAAGGGCACGCACTGAATACACACTGTCAAATGGGCAACCTTTCAGACACAAGCGCACACGCGTGTGTGGTATAAACATATTTAAAAGGGCGTGTGAGCATGCGCGCGCGTGCACGTGCCACGAACAAACAGCGCGTCATTATTCCTTCTCCAGTTTATGCTGTGACCTTTTGGCCCCGTGCCAGTTCATTTGCATAGTGTACTAATGAGGTGCTGGCACTTGGAACAAGGCATGATGCACACACACTCATGAGGACACAGACAGACAGAAAGACAGGCAGGCAGGCAGGCAGACGGACAGACAGACAGACAGACAGGCAGGCAGATGGACAGACAGACAGACAGACAGGCAGGCAGGCAGACAGACAGACAGGCAGAGACATTTACAGTATTTTCACACCACCCTAATGACAAGCTTCTGGATCATGGCTTTTGATCTAATGCTAGAAAGCCTGTTAACAGCGCGTGCCTTATCTTACTGCCGGCTGAATCACTGCCAGCACACTGCAGCTTCCATCTATGCTCCTCCTAAGACTGACAAAGAAGGTCTGCCTGCCTATCTTGCGCCCCTCCTCTCTGTTGCCCTGAGGGACTGACGCTCCAGCTGCCACTACGTTAGCCTCCATCTGGGCATGTGCGTGTGCCCAGGTGTATATGCCTATCACCTGCAGGGAGGGCAACGCTGACGGGATGGCTCCAACAATCCTAAAACAAACACTTGTCCAGGTCTGGCAATCCTTCCGTACTCTCCTGAGTGGCATGCAATGTGTATATGGTCCTCTAAATGTCGGCCTTTTCATCTCATGCACCACCATCCTCACACTTGTGTTAGGGTTCCGGGATCATGGATTCCATCGCAGACATGCCAAGTCTGCCTATAAACCTTCCTGAGCAAGATGCCAAACCCTGCTTGTTCCTTGATACTTGTAATTTAACTCACTTTTAGTCACTTATAGGCCCAGTTTCTCAGACATTGGTTAAACGGTGAGGTAAGTGATTGTCAGCTAAGCTAAACGTTTTGATAAATTTAGCGGATATCTTCTCATGGTCCACTAGCCGTTCATTCTGAGTGCACGGTGAGAAACAATCTGGTGTTTCTACACAGCCCTGGCTCTGTAAATAGGAACACAAACAACAATGGTGCAGACTGCACCACAGAACACTATAGCAGCCTTAGACATTTTGGCCCCATTGGGGGGGGGTTGCGGAGCTTCTGAAGGAACACCCTATGGAATTGAAGGGAGATGTGTTTTTCTACAACTTTAAGCCTAGTCCTAGAATAAGAATTGTTCTTTATGGAGATATTCTTTGACTCAGGCCCAGTTTCTCAGACCTGGATTAAGACTAGTCCTAAACTAAGAACATGTTTCAATGGATATCATTTAATCTTTCTTTTAGACTTGGATTAGACTTAATCAATGTCTGTGAAACTGTTTTGTCTCTAATTTAAATGACCTAGTTGTGGGAGGTGGATTCTTATTTTAACGGTCTTGGGTTCAATATCTGACATTATACTTTTACTGTAGGTAATGATTAGCAAGACACCTTACCCCTATCGTCTTACAAACACCTGTACATGTGTTTACAGTTAATCCCTTTAAAGAAACAAATCTAAATTGTAGCATACTCTTCGTGTTTCAATTGTTCATATTTTAATTTCCAGAAAAATAAACATAATTTTGTCATTCTGTGGTTGTTCTTCTCAAATACACCATCTATTGTGGGTTGAATTGAGGCCAATTACATTGTCATATTTTAGCTCCAACTGTAATGAGCATTCTAGGATGTGCCAATGTACAGTACATTGGTGAGCTACAACTATTCCCTAAGCTACAAGTGTATTACCATAACAAGTTGAAATAATCACGTTAAAGCTGTGCAAGTGTCATACAAGTTCATGTTCATGGCCTCACTTTTGCAGTTAGTTTGAGTACTTTCCTCTCATTTGAGCTAGAATGGCTGGCAGCTATGAGATAATCACCTTCTTCACTGTGCCCTGCAGCTGTGTCAAGCAGGCCTCAAGGCTTCCTAACCACCAGTGAGCCTGTGTCAGAACACACACACACAACACACACAATACAACACGACACACACACACACACACACCACATTAAAATGAGCAGGTGCATTCATACAGAAAAGAAATGCTCAAACATGCACAGCACAAGCATGCATGCACACGCAATAATTCCCCCACACACAGACACAGCTTTCCGCCATGTGCGTGAGTGCGTGCGTGTGTGTGTGCGTGCATGTCTGAGGTGATGTGACATTTCTGGGCTGACATGAAGAGGCAGTCTGCCCCCTCGTGCCTGCGGCATGCTCCAGGGGAGAGGCGCTGATGGAGGTCAGGGGTCTCTACGGAGGATCCCTCCGCGTGAACAAAGGGCTTAACGCTGCAGCAGGTGACGGCTGGGAGAGCACCGCGTACCTGTCTAATAATGCTCTAACAAAACACGACGCGCGCGGGACGGGAGGAGGGGCAGACAGCGTGATGTGTGCGTAACATGGGGGCCTTGCCATGAACAAATCTGCCTACACTGAGGGAGGGGGGAAAGAATGGACCTCCAAACCCATAATGGGTGGTCACTGAATAGGAGGGAAGGCAAGAGAAGACGATATAGGAAAGGGAACACCTTTTCACACAAACCAGATACTGTATGCAAATAGATCCCGGTCATTGTTACGAGGCGATCGAGGTTATTCGCTCCATGCGTGAGGAGTCATAAGGCATATTTATAGTATATATGTTTTATATTTTATGTGATGCCATTAAGAGGGAGGGGCGTGGGGGCGTACGGGGGTGTAACGGCTACTACTTTGGGGTCGTGACTCAAAAAACAGTTGGAGAACAACTGCCTTAAGTCAAAGGCACAAAGTAAACAATAGAGTGGACAATCAGAAAAGGTGATTATCTATATCAATACCCCCCCCCACACACACACACACACACACACACACACAGTGAACTTCTGCTGGGATGTGAAAAAGCTAACTGTACCCCCCCCATCAAATCTCA